>PVKM010023945.1:0-20840 GCA_004027735.1 Carollia perspicillata
GGATGAGATGGAGAAGTAAGGCATCGACAAGGTCAGAGCCAGGATGCCTGCTGGCAGGACTAGTGGTGTGGTTGTGGTCAGGGTGAGACGAATTTAATGTATCAGGGAAGAAAACTTGATCTGGGTAGGAGACATGAGTACGGCTGTCTTCACCTCTTTGACAGGCCATGCCAGGGTCTGAAGCAAATGTTGTCATAGGCCCTGAGAAAACTCAACAGCACTGACCATTCTGAAGTAAATATGACCCTTTCGTTCTTAGCTAGAGGCGATTGGAGTCACTCAGGCCAGTAGCAGCTAGGGCACAGTCGTGCATGCATCTCAATAGAATTATTCTGTTCAGTGTGCCCTGTGTGCATATCGTGTGCGGCTGTGCCTGCATGTGTGAACATGTGTGTATATGTCTGTTGCCTCAACAGGTATTGCAGAATCTCAATATCGGTGGTCTGTTGGGAGTTATTTGAAAAAAAAAACTGTTAAAGTGTGCAATGAGTTTTGTATTTAGAATATACGAAGTATTTATTGTTTTTATAGTAAAACTAGGAAAGGAAATGGCCACAAAAGCCATCTTGTCAGTGGAAGACGGTAGGGATAGCTGTGGTGCAGTCTAATTTGACAACTATCTCCGTCCCTTTTCTGCTGGGCACATGTAGTTATGGACTGTGGGACCCCTGAGTGGCTGTGGGCTGCATGACTAGCAGAACCGACACACGTTGACTACAGGCTGAGGCATTTAATTCTCAGGACCCCTGTTATCTGTGCATGGGTTTTCCCATGTCCTCCACGAGGCTTCAAACTCCCCTGGAGTAATCGGGTCTTCTGGTACAGTGGGGTTCACACTCGAAACATTCATCCCTATTAGACTCTCTGGTTCAGAAAATGAGACATTTTTCTATGTGTTTAGGCATCTATCTGTGGAAAAGGGCAAACAAAGGCAGATGGATTTGCTTAAAATCAATCTTGACCCTGAACCCCAAGCTCATGAATCAGCTTGCTGATTCTGGCTGCAGGCTCTGCTGTTGGGTTTTGAGATGGGACTTCTGTTTGGGGGAAAATGCTGCAATTACCACACTGAAGAGCAAATGATTTGCTCTGAGGGGCTTCTCAGAGCCCTGACCAGTAAGGTCACCCCCTGACCTTTCCCAGTGCCTCTGCCCCTGTCCCCATTTCCAGAGACCTGTAAACTGCTCTGGTCCTATGCTGTGTCTGTTTTCCTCCTGCAAGCATTTTACCACCAGTGAAATTTAAGACCAAAGGCTTTGGGACCACGCTGACAAATCCAAAACTCATTTTTAACACTTTCTAAGAAGGGACAGTGAACAAGCTATGTTCATTCCCTGAGCCTTTGTGTCTCATCCCTACTCAGGGCTGCTGTGGAGACTGAATTAGTTACAGACAGAGCTTCAGGTAGAGTTCACATCTGTGTAAATTATATCAATGTTAATAGTGAATGATGAATGTTAGCTGGTGTCATTATTATCCTCTGAGAGGTTTATTCAGGCTTGAAAGTATTTTAGCAAAGAGAGATAAAATGCATTTGATGGAGGTACCAGTCAAACAAAAAAGCATTGTCTACCAGTGTGGTCCATAAATGGAGTTCAAGTAGTTTTTGGAGGCTAATTATGTGGGTATTTTGAAATGTACTTTTACATGATATAATTCTAACCAGGTTTTCTAAGGCATCCCCTAAACTGAATTGTCTTTAACCTAGGGTTAACCTAGGATTATAAATGCCAAAACTATTTTTAAGTGATTTACATCCAGAAGACAGAGTACATTTTGTCCTGTAATTAAGTTAGGTAAAATTTATGGTGCTTTCTAGGAAAGTCAACTCTGAAGTGAGGTTGATCTGTTTCAAGTAGCGTAGAACCTGTTCAAGACACTACAGACAGGCCAGTTCCAAAGCCTTCAAATAAGAAAACAAGGCAAGACAGCTCTCTTTCTTGTAATTGTTCGTTGTATTGCTTTGTCAATAACTCTTTTGGATAACCCGTTCCATAAATTCTTACACTGATAGTCTTTAAGCATTGTGCTTCTAGATGCTACACTTCAGAACAAAAATTACCCTCTCTTGTTTAAAATCAGGTCACAGTTACAGAAAGGCAAATAAAGCAATGACTCCATGACATCTAGCCTGTTTGATGTGGTACCTTCTGAATTGAGTGTTCCACTTTAACACAGGCTTCGTAAAGTTTTAAGGGTTATAGGGTTCATATCATTAACACTCACTTCTTTAATTTTTAATTTTATTTTTTTATTCTTGTTTACTCTAATACAGTTGTCCCAATTTTCCCCCTTTGCCCTCCTCCACCCAGCCCACCCCTGGCTCCCACAGCCCATCCCCACACTGTTGTCCATGTCCGTGGGTCATTCACACATTTTCTTTGACTAAACCCTCTCTCATCTTTTCACCATCCCCCTCCTCCTCCCTTTCCTCTGGCAGCTGGACACTCACTTTTTTAAAAGATTTTTTTTATTTACTTCTAGAGAGAGGGGAAGGGAAGGAGAGAGGGAAACATCAATGTGTGATTGCCTCTGAAATGCCCCCTACTGGGGACCTGACCCGCAACTGAGGGATGTGCCCTGACTGGGAATCAAACCAGCAGCCCTTTGGTTAGCAGGCCCATGCTCAATCCACTGAGCTCTACCGGGCCAGGGCTGAACACTCACTTTTTAAATTCCATTTCTATAACAAGTTCCACCAGCCATTTTGTGTGATGAGTTTGCTTTAATTCGCTCTCTATATGTCCCCTGTAGATATGCCCAAGCCTCCCAAGGAAGACCTTTTTATCTTGCCTGATGAGTATAAGTCTTGCCCACGGCACAGGCGCTCTCTTCTGAAGTCCCATAGGAATAAAGAACTGAACGTGGAGACGTTGGTAGTGGTCGACAAAAAGATGATGCAAAACCACGGTCATGAAAATATCACCACCTATGTACTGACAATACTCAACATGGTAAGGACGTCTATCTTCTTGAGGTCGAGTGTGTACTTACCCCAATGGGATGTGTGTGTGCATATGTGTTTTACACTGTGCTTTTTACTTAGGGATTTGTGTCTCATACATAGAAATAGTTTATCTGTGATAACTCCTTCTGTTTTATTATGCTCCCTTTAAAAGAGACATTTTTAGACCTTCAGAGAATAAATTAAGGAGGATGAACAATTTGATCCTATCTGTAAGCTGGTAACCTACTTTGATGTACTGGTGTTTTCAGTTACCAGAAATCTAAAAGAGTATGCTGAGACATCTTAGTGCAGCAAATCCGTTTATCACCACTATTTGTGTGATTTTTAGATGGTTAGTAGAAATACTCATTTTAGAAATATTAATGTCCAAATATTGAGTATAGATTATTTTATCTAGAAAAACAGTGCAACCATTTAGAGTGTCATCGCACATAAAGAGTGTCTGTCCCCACATTGGCAGCTACAGTAATTATGGAAGAGTGGTCACAGGCATCTAAGCCTGGTGTCACCAAAGTGGCCTCTAGACAACAGAAGACAAAATCTTGGGTCACCAAAATGTGTCTTAAAAAGTACTTGTGATGACCATATTTTAAAAGTCTATTTTATGTTCTACCTCAATAAACAGAATACCCCTCAATGTGTTTTATAGTTCCATGCTGTCACAGGGCTGTTGCTGCTAGTGTCATTTTTGGCAGTTTGACCCTGTGGTTTATGACCTCCCAGAGAACTGAGGGAGATGGTAACACTCATTTATCTGCCACCGCACACCCACAGGGCTGAGGACAACAGGGCCCAGGATGCTCTGATTACTTCAAGTGTCACCGCTATTCTCTAGAGCTTTTCCTATCTTTCTAAACCTCAAGGGTAGAGTAGTGAGGGGCAGCTCAGGGCAAAGTCACCTCCCCGTTGTGTCCCACACTATGGATTGTCATTACTTATCACCCCAAATGCCACTTCAATATTCACTTCTACACCTTTGATCATAATCTCCAACGTTTGCCTCTTTCTTTGATCACCTTTTATTTTTCCTCTCTTTTTCGTGTCCTCTTGGTCTTTTCTTAGCATTTTTTTATGTTTCTGGAATCCCTTGCCAGGAGAGGTTGGGGAACCTATATGGTTATCACTATGAGTAAGAAGTCTATTCTATTCTACTGAGGACATAACAATTTAGAGACTTTGTGTTCCCTACATTGGTATTTGAGAACAATTGGACCCTCCCTCCCCAAACTTTAGTTTTTCTCTCCCAGGCACCGATGAGAAGTATTCAACTACTGGTCTATTGGTCGAGAAATAATCCTATACTCCTCTGTCTGGCATTATAAGAAACATAGTGTTGCCATGTCTCTAAATGACACAGAGACTGGCCCTCAGCGTCAGGACTCCATGCAGACTGTGGCTGGGGGAGAAATGGTGTCATGTATGCAGACTGACATGGACTACCTGTCTTTTCCAGGTGTCTGCTTTATTCAAAGATGGAACAATAGGAGGAAACATCAACATTGCAATTGTAGGTCTGATTCTTCTAGAAGAAGAACAGGTATTTTATCTTTGAACCGGCAACACTTCTCCCAGAAAAATAACTGCAAAATAATGCTTTGTTTTCCTTAACATGGATCCTTTACTTCTCTTTCCCTTGGGAACAAAAAGTTATGATAATTTGTGTGGAATGGAATGAGTTGCTCATCAGTTCCTTTAATGATTACTTGATATTTTGTATTTTTGTGCAGGGGTAGTAAGAAACAGTCATGTAATTGCCTTATGAGAAAATGGCATAAAGAAGCTGCCTTTAATACATGGGTAGGAAACTCACTGGAAGACAAAGTACAAAATGTGGCCTCAGCCACTGTGAGCTTTCAGGATGCCAGGTGGAAGTGAGCCCTTCCTGTCTTTTGCTAGAAGCCTGGACATGCCCTGTAGTGTAGAAATTAAATTGTACTGTGTGGCATTGCATTATTGCATTGCTTTGCTCTATTGTCTCCTAACTTCTAAGGTTGATTCCACTAACCCCCACCACCTTTAGTCCCAGGATTTTATTTTCATAGAGATTCTGCAATATAGAGCACATTTCTCTCATTGCATACCAAAACCCAAATTATGCTGGATCTTGGTAGCATTTGGTAAAAGCTTCTCCCTTGCCCCCATTCCATAGTCCCTGTCTAAATGCCCAGGCATACACTTCAGTGCACAAAGAAGATGTATATGAACATTTTGTGGCATAAGTAATATGGGATGTCTCAGCCATCAAAGGCTCTCGCTTTTATTTTGGCCCAAGCCGACTGACTGGGCACGGCAGACTGAGCCTGGGACCCGAGTCAGGCACCCTGCATCCAGTTCCGCCCTTGCTGATGTCTTGGCAGAATCTCCTGTTAGCAATATTTTTCTTATTTATAAAACAGAGGGTTTTTAGATGAAATTTAAGATTATGAGATCTAAGATGCCCGCAGGCTTTAATATTCTTGAGCTCTGCTCTTTTTCGGATCAGGGTCCGGGGGTAGCAGCGACAAGCCTATTTCTAGCCTGAATAGTCAAGAAGATACAACCTCATTGTCTTTTGTGTGAGTGTGTGTCTGAGAGGGTGGGTGCTGAGCCAGCAGGGTTTCTCAGGTGACAGGTTAATTATTCTTTGTATTAAATCGTTTTCACCTTGGAATTCCTCCAAGCTGCAAAGAATAGGTGAGGTTATCTTGTGATCGTACACCTGTGTTAACTTTAATTAATGAAGTTTTTCCTGGAAATCACCAGCTGAAGAATGGAAGGCATTCCCAGTTTTGATGTACGACATCTAGCTCAGGTGTATTTGACTTTCTGGAAAGACAAAAACTTGTACAGAGAAAACATATTATGTGACTGAGGGACAACAATTCCAACACAACACTCTAGTCATGAAACTAGTTGTCGTCAAATTGGGGTATTTAATCAGATTTCCCCTGACCATCATAGAAACAGGAACATATTGCAGGCCTACAAATGAGGTTCAAACAGCTCTTTGCAGCCTGCTCTGCTGGATGTTCCTTGCACCCCCAAATTCTCCAGCCCCAGGAGTTCGCATGTTCTTCCGATATTTCACTGTTGCTTTATTAGAACTTGGTATATGTGAATACGGTTGGATGTCTTCTACACAGTTTCCTTCTAGTTCCCGTCTATTTTCTAGAAATAAAGCTATCCAAATTGGCCTGCCTCTTCTCATAAATGCATTGCCTCTGAAGTGACTTAATGTAACACGGCAATAGTAAATAGTAAAAGGGCTATAAGCTATAAATCCCCTCGCTCAACTTGGTAATGAAATAAACATTCAGTGACTAGGTATGCTTTTTGTATGTGTTCAGTCACATACAAATGATCCTCTTGTGCTATTGCAAATTGCTTTAAAAAATTTTAAATGCAACAACTTTATACACAGAAATAATCTTTCTTGGGTCACTGAAATTGCATTCAGGGTCAACTAAGCACATCCCAACTGTGTTGGCACACAACTAGAGAAATGAACGTAAGTGTCCACACTGAGTCTGCATTTTTTATGTAACACACTTTTTGTATTTTAATGCACAAAATGGATAAATTCATATGTGTGTCATTTGCATCCATGTATGCATTTGAAATCTGAATTAATGAAAGGTTGCTGTGATGCCAGTGCTGGTAGCAATTGCATTACACCTTGTTTTCTTTCCGTTATCGTGGTTGCCTTGGTCTCTCTTGCATAGCCAGGGCTTGTGATAAGCCATCACGCGGACCACACTTTAAGCAGCTTCTGCCAGTGGCAGTCTGGATTAATGGGGAAAGATGGAAGTCGCCATGACCACGCCATCTTACTAACTGGTCTGGACATATGTTCCTGGAAGAATGAGCCCTGTGATACTTTGGGTAAGATCATCTAGCAGAGTTTTGAGGACCATGCATGTGCTGTGTGTCGTCCGTACTCTTACATATTGAGTGTTTTTCCAAACACTCATTCCAAATCTATAAGCAGTAGCTGCTGCCGTGTGCAATTGTAAAGAAGAAATTTGCATCTCTGTATGAAATTTGACCAAACATAAAAGTATGCATTTATTCATCGAACAAAACTAATTATTTCACAAGGGAACATTCCTCACAGATTAGAGAGTTTGTGCTTCTTCTAACTTAAGAAATTATTTTTTTCATTTCTTCTGTCTGGGAGAACGGGGTCAGTAGAATCAAGGATGTGTCAGTGTGTGGCAGAAATGGTATATGTATGAGTATTATAGAGATACTACAACTATATCATATTCTCAATTCTTAAAATTTCTCTGTAAATGTCTCAGTCATAGCATGTTTTGCATGTTTATAAGGCTGAGCAGATCTTAGAGGCAGCACTTTGATATTTTTTCCAAATGCTTATTGTAAAGCCTCATGTGCCACTGACCAGGGCTCTCCTGGACATTTTCCCCCTAATGCTCCATTTTCCCCCGGAATCTGAGAGAAGAAGGTCCTTTGTTATAAAAGCATTCATAGAGGACTGAGTTTAATATAGAGTAAACTGACTGCTTGGACTTAGAAAGGCCTGCTTATAAAGATAGCCCTTAGCTGGCCTCTGAGAACTTGGATTTCAAGAAGATTCCCATCATTCTACCTGATAAAGGTGGCTTACTGCTCTGAAACTGGAAGACAATCAAACACTAACTGTACAAATAGTGCAATTTACATGGAACACCCGCTTTCCTCCTGAGAGTCTGGAGTTTGGTTCTGTGCCAGGCAGAGGGTGTTTATATGATTGGCCCCCAATGAAACCCCTGGGCCTTGAGTCTCTAATGAGCTTCCCTGGTGGACAACAGCCTACACTTGTTGTCAATACATGTTCCCCAGGGGAATTAAGCATATCCTATGTTGCTTTACTGGAAGAGAGCTCTGGAAGCTTATGCCTGTTCCCCCAAACCTCTTCCCAGGCACAGTACTTATTCCCTTTGCTATTTTTTTCTCTATTGTTTTGCCATACTAATTTATACCCATGAGTATAAAAAAATTCTGAGTCTGTGAGTCCTCCAGGCAAATTCTTGAACCAGGGGTGGTCTTGGGACTTCCTGACACACCCATTCCTACAGCACTTTTTACTCCGTCTTTTGTGAACACAGATGTTTATGGAAAAAAGCATAAATTCCCCTCCATCTGCAATGAAACCCCTCTTCTACTGTGTCCAAGTCATAACCTGTGACATGAACATTTCATAGAGCTCTGAATAGTTTCCATGCTGAGAGAACAGATCCCCTGCTCCCACGTGGTTAACGGCCCTTTCTGTGACTGCCCAAGCATTTCAGCATGATGAGGATGAGAACCAAATTTCCCTAAAGGATGGAGGGTAAATAGGCCTCTATAATACACCCTGTTTCTTTTTTATTTCATTACAAACTGCTGTATATTCATTTGGCCTTTATGCCTGTAGGGTTTGCGCCCATAAGTGGAATGTGTAGTAAATACCGCAGCTGTACGATTAATGAAGATACAGGCCTTGGACTGGCTTTCACCATCGCCCACGAGTCTGGACACAAGTAAGTGCATGTCCATGGGTGGGTGTAGCCCAGGGTCCTTTCCATTCTGGGTGGTTGCCATGGCATTACTGATTCCATGATTTCACTGGGTCAAGTCTGTAAGGGGAATTCACATATATCTAAGGAGAATGTCATTGATAAACAGTAAATATTATCACTTAGGCACTTCTTTTGTTTTTATTTTAGTGCCTCATTCTGCACGTTCAATACATGTGTTTACACTTTACTGTCTCTGTTCTTCCCATCCATTCCTTCTCACACATGCACATACAGTTGCAGACACTTGTATCAGCCCGGCTCCTCTGTCCTGGGAGCTAATCTCATCCCATGGTTAGCTCCTGTTGGGGGACTCCAGATGACGGAGGGTAGTAACAAGCCCTCCTACTGTTAACTTCTTACTCTTGAGTTTGTGTCCTTATATGGCTTTTAGAATCTGGGGAGGTATTTTTTGATTGGTGTGCTGAGCACAGTTTGGGGAGGACAAAATGCTTCAGGAGATTCGGCCCACTAATAGATGATTTGCTTCCCAGGGTTGCAGGTTTTGAAATGGAGCAGCATCAGGGAAAGTGATGAGCCTGGTGGTTTAGCACAGACAGATGCTGGTGCTAGACAAGCCGCTCTGAGCAGTGGGTGGCTTGTCATCGGTGGTCTTTATGTGAAACGCATTTTTATGTGAAAAGTTTACATTTCTTCCTGTAAAATGAGAAATTTCTATCAATTACTTATAGAAACTTAGATAAGGTTTCTTGGGCTAATAACACTGTAAGCTGCCTTACCTTGAGGCACATTTATTAATTTTTTTGGTGGGCCCACTTGCCAGCTTCCCACAGTGGCCCTGATTAATTTGAACACCAACAGAGGTCATGCAGGCATTTTCCTCCTATACTGCAGCTATACTTGAAACTTCACCTAGAAAATGCACAACCAGGAATTATAATTTTTCTAATTTTTACTTAAATCCCAATTTTACTTGCAAAATCACAAACTTGCAAAAGGCAGTATTTATGATTTGGTCTACATCCCCTGCGTAGGAAGTGAAGTGAGATCATTCATGTCACCCCAACCAAAGCACATGTATATGCATGTTTGTATGTGTATGTCCACATGTGTGCCTTTGTGTGTAATGGAACCAACCCCATGGAGGCCCTGCAGACTTGGGCTGTGTGTGAACTGATGACCTGAAAGTGAAACCGTATACCCCATTACTGATCCCTCAACATTACAGGTAATGATTGACTTTCTCAGTGCCCAGAAAATTGCACCTATACTTCATAAAGCTTTCAGTTACATCATAATTGTATTTTTAATAGACTACTAAAGTTAAACTTCAGAAACTCTCATTATTTTAACGACATGGTATTCTTGCTGTCCTCTGAACCATACCTGAATTTAATTAAACAATCAAGGTAAGAAATATTTAAGTCACTGGGGGCTGAGCAAATCAGCATTAGATGAGCAGTTGAGATACGGTCACTGGCAGTGCTTGCAGTTGCAGGTGGTGAATTTAACTGAAATTAAACCTGATACATTCAAAACTGGGCCCTTGGTCTTCAATATCAACAACTATCAGTGTTGTATATTCTCTCGAAGTCAACTAGTAATATTTCCTTTTATCACTTGGGCCAGGTCTAGGTAGAAAAAGAATTTCTTCTAAACAAGAGATAAGTGTTTGTACTTGCAAATGAGAATATAGAAGGGAAGAAAGAAAGGAGCTCTAGATTTGGATGAAGGGGAATCCCACTCCTTATAGAATTAAACTTCAGAGAATTATCAACCGCTTATTGAGCACCTGATGTTTAGAGGTCATTATGCAGGAGATGGAGGAACTGGGAGCTCTCAAAATTAACGTGCCAATGAAATAGTTTCTGATCCTATTGAAATAGGAAGTATATGTAAAAGATTTTCAAAGGAATTGCGAGTGCTAAATGCCAAAATGGGTAATAATAATAATAACAGTAATGATAATAATAAATTTAATATCATCTCTTCATGGAGCCCTTTTTATAAATGTGAAGAGCAATTTCTCATGTATCTCAAACAATAGAAACCACTCAGAACCATCTCTCATTTTCCTCCCCTGGCTTAGCAGGTAGACTATACTGAGTATTCACCAAATGCGAATGAATGGAATGGGGGAAGGCAAACAGGGAGTGAGCAAGTGAACAGATGTAGAGTATGTCAAAATATACCAAATAAGAGAGGTTCTGGCATAGGAGACTCAGGAATCAAATGCTGTGGATTTTACTTGAATTGAAGACAAGCGCATTTATTCAGTTCATTTATTTAATAGCTGCTGTTCTTGAAGAAGAGACTATAGGTTTGATATATGAGTCAAACATTGTAACATAAACAGCATGTCTTTAGCTTATCTTTGGCAAGGGCTCCAAGCAGAGTCAATTTTAGAGTTTGGTACCCTAAGAATTAAAAGACAATTTTAGACTTATTAAGTCTGTATAAAACATCATATTCATGGGTGACTTTTATGTCTTCAGTTTTGTTTGCATTCAGAGGACATTGTTTAGGGTGGAAGAGTGTTTCCCCATGTTTTCAGCCATAGATTTTCTAACCTTTAGCTCAAAAAAAAGATTTCAGTTAATGTTTAGCCAGTTTATTCTGCTGAATTTAGTTGTTTTCATCTTCAAAACATCTTGTGGTTTATACCGTGGAGTCTGACCTCAAAATAGAAATTGCTAAGGACCAGCATTTAGATTTGTCTTGGAAAAAGGAGGAAGAAAGACCGGAACCAGAAGCAAGGATGTGTGTTCTTTGTTTGTATGTGGGACTGGGTCAGGATTGCTCTTAAGCTCGTGGGGCAGAGAGAATTTCCTGGTTATATTAAATCACATGACATGGGACATGTGGTTTGCTATGTGCAAGTTTTGGAGAATTGGGAAACACATGTAATTCAGTTCTATTGAGAACTGACTTACACATTTTGGATAACATGTTATTGATTTGAAAATTCCCACTTGCAAAGGGACGTTATGACATGTAATGAGCAGTGCCCAGGGACTTGGATACATTGCGGTTCTCCCACAGCCTGTGTCGACCAGGGTAAATTGCCTGGCCTTGCCTAGCTTTCCATCTGCAAAACAAGTGGAGCCTGTGAGAGCCTCGGCAAGTGTGCGCAGGCACAATCACAGTGGTATTATTTGAACTGAACATCCCTATTATACACAATATGCTAAAATACTTAATCTGCATTGTCATTTCAGACCATTAAGACCAGATTAAAGCACATTACCGTGCTTAAAAGTATGCACGATATATCATTTTTCTCCTATCTTGTCCAGCATTTATGTATCTATTCTCTAGTCACAATTGGCATTCTGCCAGCAAAGCACTGTGTAGGATTCTAAAAAGGACAAGTGATCCATTCCTTCCCAATGTCTAACAGAAAGATAAAGTAAACATGGCACAAAAGGGAACAAGAGTGAGGGCTATAGACATTGCAAGAAGCACAGTCAGGGGAAATCAGGATAGTCTTCTTGAAAGAAGCAGAATTGGCTTGCTAGTACCGTTCACCTCAAGCTGGTGGTGATGTTAGATGCCTTTTGAGTATTTGATAGTGATACGTACACCCTGCCAGTGTGTGGCTGTGCCCTGTCATTAACCTGGACCTCTCCGGCTGGTCATGGGGGTGCCGGGGAATCTGAAGGATTTGTAAAATATCAGGGCAGGCCCGAACCATAGAGACCATCGGTCTGATGATCGTCAGACTGGTCTCCAAAGGAACCCCAGGAATTAGAGGGTCATTTCTCACCAATTTATTTATTGTTATTTCTCTTAAAATTATTTTTTTTGTTCCTGTGTCCACAAGTATTTGAAACCTATTGACCTTTGGCCAAACCCACACATACAAATACATGCACAAACTCATTGCATATGTACAAACAGCATCTAGGTGTTAAGTGATTTGACCAAAACCATTTGAATAAGAGAAACGAATAGAAGTTTTGAAATTAATGAGGAAGGTTCTATTATCCCATTTTAAAAGTGAGGAAACTGAGGCTCAGAGACTTAAGTAATTTGCCCAAAGTCAAATCATTTATGAGATGATTTTCTTGAAAAACCTGTATCAGAGCTCTGGATATCTAGGTCCTACCAGTGGTTACCGTCAGGCCAAGGGTGTGATTTATTATCCATATTCCATTGACCCATGGTTTCCTTAGCGAGTTTCTCATTACATTAATCCCTGATATCTAAACAACCTCCTAAAATAATCAATACTTAAATGTATGTGGCTGTTTATCTAGGTATATTATTAATAATGAAGAAATACTTGTTGATGTAATTGAATCACTCAAGTAAGTACTGTAGAAGTCATTGAAAGCATCTGACATTGAGCAGAATTCTCCAGCCCAATTTATTCTGAAGTTATGTTTATATTTGGGTATTTGAGTTGGTAGTACAACTAGAAGGTTGTTCTTTATTCATTCAATAAACTTGAATGGAGAACCTGCTATGGGCTAGGGAGTCCACTGACTCAGCAGCTATGAGCACAGATAACAAGAACCTTGGTTTTTTATAAACGTATTAGATAGTAGGTAAGAAAGAAAAAATACACATTTATTCCATTAACATATGGAGTGATAGTTACTTTGAATAAAGTACTGTGGTTAATGGAAGCAAAATATTATTTAGCATGTATAACTTGAATATTAATTATATTTCTGGATTGCCAAATACCAGCCTTATCTTCAGAATGTCTTCTATTCATTCTTCCATGACTGTATTGATGTTAATATCAAACGTGGTCATTGTGGCACTTTCATGCTAATGTGCAGGCATCCATCACAGTACAATTTATGGGTGTTGTACTACTGGAAACACAACTCCTAAAATAGTAGTGCTGAGATTTGGGTGGGTGTCAGAATTGCCTTACTGGGTTATAGGACACCAGACGCCAGAGTCTAACGCCCAGACTGCCAAATCAGAAACCTATCAGGGCAGGCCTTGCATAGCCACATTATACAGTCACTGTCTCAGATATTTGGATGCACAGCAGAGTTTGAACTTAATGCTAGAAGGGATCATTGAAAATACATTAGATGCAAAGTTTAAAACCAAGATTTTGCCAGTCTGGGGATGTTGTGACTTTCAATTTCTTAGAAATGCAGTCCAAAGTGGTAACAAATTTATCTAGGGCACTTGATAGTCCATAATGTGTCTTCGCCATATCAGGTCAAGGACAGGTGTGTTGGTATTTAATTTTGGTCACTTTCTCTCCAAGGCAACCACCCGTATGTGATTATAGTCTGAACCTTTTCCCTAGCCGTGACACATTTTCTCTGCCATATGGTTACTCTGGCCTTGATTGCTTGCTTTTAATAGAACTTCAGAGAATGGGTGGAGGCTGAAATGACTCCATATACATCACCCTTGGTACTGAGTAGGAATTCTGCAGAAAGTGAACAATGTTTGCATACCAAAATTGCTTGGCTACACCCTTCACTATGTTTGGGTTACACTATTGCATGGGTCCTGCCTGGGCCCTGACATTAGCATGTCAGGTTCCAGTAGTGACTCTGAGACCCTTGACAAGCCTCTCTCAAGTTCTCAGTCTTCCTGTCATTGTATTACACCTACTTTATAGGCTTGTAGTGTGGTTTTCATTTTAAAAGCTAGGTAGCATGCTTAATATTCTGTCTATAAAATGGTGAGTGCTTAGAAATATCAGTTGATATTTTTACTGATATTATTAAGTAGTTATGGGCAAAATGGGAAAGTAAGACAATGTGTCTTTAGCCTTGGCAACAAGTACAGATTCTCTGGCTACCTGTTGCAGCCCACTCACCCAGGGCTGGTGTCTTCTGTCCCTATGCCTGTGTCTCTCCCTCCACTCATCATGGGATTCTTGGATGCAGATCCAAGTAACCATCTTCTCCATCTTTTTTCCTCTCTTTCCCTTGCCTTTCTCCTTTCCTCTGTGTCCCACTCATTCAAAACCTTATTCTCTGTGGATCTATATTATGATTGAATGGGTACCAGACATTAATGACCAACAATAGGTTGATTCTCCAAAAATATATTTACCCTAATAGGAAGCCTTCAGGGTTCTGTAAAGTGCACACCAAACCCCCTTGCTTCTGTCCCAAGGGAGAACTTGCTTCCCAAGTTGGGCTCCTCTGGGGAAGGTGAAGTTGGCAAAATCTTTAGAAAGTTAAGAATTACTTTGTGAGAGGAAATAGAAACTCAGTCGATGGGATTCTCCTGGGAACAGAGCTACACAAGTGACAGTAAGGGGGTGCTGGTTGTCATTGTAAGATCTAAACACCTGTAAAGAAACATATTAAGAGTTTCCACAGCTCCACAGCTGTGGGGACAGCTCCAGTTAGAGCTGAAACCCCAAAGTTGTTTATTTAAGTCAAGGGTAACAGGTTCACTTCCAAACAAGGCCCACAGATAAGTGCAACCACAGCCACCCATTGAGGTTCCATGGAGCCACTTCCTCAAACGGGTTGTAGGGAGTAGTCTGGCCAAGCACTGTCCGGCTGTCACAGCCTCTGGCGGTGCAGACCTAGACTAAGATGGGGCAGTACCGGGTGAGTGTGGGGACAACATGTCAGCACCACCAAGAGTTACAGCGGTTGGCTAGTAGTTCTTAAATTGTATTGGGTATCAAACACACCTGGGGGGATTGTCATCTGTATTTCCTACAAACTCCGGAAATTCTGAGAATCGCTGGTGAGAAGAAGAGATCATAGAGGAAATAAAGGGCTGTAGAACAGTTAGTGGCTCTACTGCGATCAAGTGAACAGCTCTCCACGTGCTATTTGAAATGCTCTTTTCTAATGAAAGCATCTATGCTTAGCAGACATCTGGAGAGTGCTCTTTATTCATATTTGTGTGTACTTTCAGACAACTCAGTGAGTGATAGTTTTTCAGGAAAAGTCTATGAATACATGACTAGTTGCCACAGTTTCACTCTTAGTGCTGTAATTTCTGCAGGACCAGCACACAAAAGTGGAGGAGTCTCCATAGTGTTAATATGTGTTTGTTATAGCACACTAGACTATTTAAACTCTTCTTTGTTCTAAAAGAAGCACTTCTTTCTCTTGCAGCTTTGGCATGGTCCATGATGGAGAAGGGAACATGTGCAAGAAGTCTGAGGGCAACATAATGTCCCCTACATTAGCAGGACGCAACGGAGTCTTCTCTTGGTCACCCTGCAGCCGCCAGTACCTGCACAAATTTTTAAGGTATGAACTTTTAGAGCTGGTTGTGTATCTGTCAGTGCTTT
Source organism: Carollia perspicillata (assembly GCA_004027735.1). Lineage (NCBI taxonomy): Eukaryota > Metazoa > Chordata > Mammalia > Chiroptera > Phyllostomidae > Carollia > Carollia perspicillata. The sequence goes on from PVKM010023945.1 coordinate 15,713, forward strand.
TGATGTCCAGTGCCTGGTTAGCCTGATCCTGAGCAAGCAGTGCCAAGCTTGGGTGTGACTTCTCAAGATGGTTCCCACTGAAGGTGTCTTAAGACATTCATTTGACTAAGGAGTTTGCCAAACACTTCCTTAAAGCATGGAGGCCTGTAAGCTTCATCCAACATCATTCGACCTTTCAACTCAAAGAAGCCCATATATTTACCAAGCCAAAATTTTGCGTCTGTATTTAGTTTTTCTAAATTCTCCTGTTTGTAACTAGCCATTTTGGTTCATGAATAGGAAGATGTAGCATGCATATGTCTGTGCACAAATTGGTAAAGCATACCTAATTTTTCTGTTTATTTTTAGCAACATTCATTTCTTAATGGGAAGAAACACTTGAATCTATAAACCTTAAGCTGGCTATGAAATACCGTAATTTTAGGAGTTATTTTTAGGAATTTGATTATAGTACTAATTTATTTAGTGTATAGTATGGAACACTGGGAAAGTAGAATTTGACCCCCTGAAAAATAGTCAGTAGATCTTAAAGTTTTAGAAAAAGAAGAGACTTCAAGAAACTTTCTTAGATCTGCTGGTAAAGTAGGTTATCCCCCAAATCTCAACGGCTTTGAATGTATAGTTTCACATAAGCTTCAACCATAACTCTCTGTGACTTGCACCACGTACCAGCACAGGTTGGTGAGATTTTTGTTCCAAGCAGTCTATTCAGAGGCCCAGCTTCCTTCTACCCTGTGGTTCTTTCCTCTTCTAGTAACTCGTCATCCACAGCATCCAGAAGGTGGCTGGGGAAAGAGAGCACTGGTGGGTGTGTGGGAAAGGGGCTATATTTTTGGAAGTGAAAACTCAGTTTATGGTCCTCCAAAGTGAAGTGGGGCTAAGAGATGTCTGACTTTTTGCTCTGGCAGAAAAGTACAGGAGGGTTAGTGGAGAGAGGGACATGTGCCATAGCATCAAATCCCAGATGACATTACAAGAGAACTAACTGAGACCTGCAGGGACCAACTAGCCAGATGCATATTTGAGAATGGAACCAAGGTATTCTGTACCCTAGACCTGACTTCCGTCCTCTGTTCCTAAGAACCATAGGTGCAAAGAGCCGAGGAAAAGCAATTCTGTTGAAATTATATATTTTTATATGTTGTCACTTAACAAAATTACTTTGCTTAAATTCTATAAAGATGAGGGAGAATTTTTGTTTGTTTAGAAAGTAGCTCTTAACTCTTTGAGGATGACTTAGTTTTGATAATCAACATAGACAACTGAATACATGGGCAGAAGAATTAGGTGCCGAATCCACCTAAACATCTCACCATCCATTTTCTTCCCTTCTGAATACGTTTTTCTGGGACCAAATGGTGGTGCTTGGAACAGTCTATGGTTTGATATCTTTGCTCCTCATGGAAGATACACCTGAAATGGGAACACTGTTGTTTCTTTGGCCCCAAGAAAGAGAAATGCTTTTATTCAGGATGAAAAACACATTTATTCATTAGAAATGTATTTTACCAGATATAAAAGAATTGTGTTTGTTTGCTAATGGCTGACTAATTCACAATAATCTACTGATTCTAGTAATTCTCAATGAAACACATTCACATTTCTAAGATTCCGAAGAAAGTATGAGAATTATAACATTCATTTCAATTGTATATTCTTAGAAAAAGCTAACAAAAAAAACCCATTTTACCTTAAGAAATTGGAATGGATTGGCACAAAAAAATTAGTAGAGCTCAAAGTCAAGTGAAGAAAAAAATCAAATGAAAATCAGGGGGAAAACACAATTACATAGACCCTAAGGAAAAACCTATATTTGTGATGTTAAAGCTTAAACTCAGTCTAGGATATTCCTAGAAACTAAAGCAACAAAAAGGAGAAATAATACGTTCATATTAAGGAAAAAATAAGGCAAATGCCAATATTTCAAAGAAAGCAAAGCTTTTATCAGCACAGAATTTTAAAAAGAAATAGAACTGCACATGTGTATGTACATGTATAAAGGAAACCATAGATTTATGTATGTGCATGCATTTATAAAAATGTTTCTATGTATCTTCCATCCTGAGTTAGTCTACACAGGCTCCAGGAACACTTTTACTGGTTTGCCACAACGTGGTGCCAGCAATGAGACAGCACAGCATGGAAAGGCAGCTGCAAGGCTCATGACCCACACTGGCTCACCCAGAGTTGATGGGAGAAAAAAACAGGTGGGCGGTACCTGAGAAGTGCAGCATTAGCAACCAGACAGCTGCCTTCCAAGTCTTTGCAACTTATATGGTATTCTTATATGGTGTTCTTGCGGTCAAAGCTAAGAACTAGTTACTCCATTCCAAAAATTAAGTACAAAAGTATATCATCCCTATTATCTTCTGTAGATACCATTCAGGGTTACATTGGCCTATGTGGCTAGTTTCACTGAGGTTTTCACTTTAGGGTGCAAGTTTCTCTCTCTCTTTCTTAGTTTTTTAGTAGAGCTCCTTTTCTTGCTTTTTTTCTGTAGCACAATTTACATCATCTTGTTGCTAGAACACCATTTGGGCAGGGTCGGTTTTAGTCTTGTTTGTTGTCCATCATCTTATGAACTGCTCCCCCAGGCCCACCTGTGTCAGTGAGGCTACACTGGTTTACCTTGATTATTGCCTCTTTCTTCAGTTCTCCTTATAACACATTTTCCAAACCAGCGTCCTGCCCACCAGCCTGCCAGGACTGCAGGCTTCCTCTTGTGCTTCCTCATAGTCCTACTCTGAGACCTCAGGCAAAATATTGCCTGGTGACTGCTTTTCATGTTTTCTACCACCAAGGAAGAGGGAAAATTTTGTGGACAATATCTGTATCCTAGTAATACAAGCCCATATACTGGGACTGCTTGGCATTTTTTCTATTTCGATTATCAAAAAAGGTGACGTTAACATTATTCTACCAGTGGTATGACACGTGGAGTCCTTTTAACATGCATTGTTCCCTACACTTGTGAAGTCAAGTTGGGGATTGTTAGCATTGTTTTTAGCTGTGTCTTGTAGCTGTTCAGCATGTGTGTATGTGTGCAAGGAATTCTGCTTCCTATAGTAAACAACATTTACTATAAGACTTACAGTGTTCTTACTTCTATTAAGAAGAAAAATTTCAAATTTTCTATATCTCAAATTCTTTCTATAATTTCTAGATCCTTCTTTAAAAATTATATTGCTTTTACATCTTCATAGTTATGATGAAGATATACAAACATTTCAATTTTTTAAATGTGCTCTGACAACTTGGGAAACAGGTGATGCAAAGTTCAAGTGTGTGGTGAAAATCAGCCCCATAACGGTGTCCAGAAAAAGTGTTTTAACTGCCAAGAAATATAGAAAAACTCATGGAAAGAAAATATTTATGTGCTTAGAGAATAATTATTCTGATGACACTACATATGGGTTGTAATCTTCAAATCAGAATATGATTTTCTGAATGATTATTGAGGTTCTGGAATTCAAAGCCACTTTCATTCTGTGCTATTGAAACACTCAAATGCACTCTGAAGTATGTTCATTTGTTTTTGTGCCAATCAGTCAAAACTTTCTGGCACAATTCAGTAATAAGCCTTTATTTTCAGGGACTTTACTAATTTCTTTGGATCACATGATTATAAATAAATCTGCAAGATTTTACATGCTCACAAGTTTGTTTTCTTGGGAGATTAAATTTTCCATAAATGACTTTCATTGTCAAATTCACTATAAAGGTTTATTTGACCAGCTGTGAATTGGACGTGTCCACAGTGTGTTAACACTGACTTTTCATCAGCTTAATGAATTTGAGACTGTCTTCTTTGTCGTGTTTGCTGGCTTCCTGATTTCCAAGGAATCAAAACACTGTTATGTTCTCTACCAGTTTAGGTGGCTGTTTGGATGTGATCCCAATAATGAGTAAGGATAAATGGTGAACTCTTAATAACGATTTCCTTTATTAGCACTCTAGCATTTGGTACATGGAAAAAAAGGTATAATAAGGCAGTCAATTGGCCTGAGGTTGTCAGCACAACTTTTCTCCATATTTGGCAGAGTCAAAAAGGACAGATATATGTTTGGAGTAAATTCATCAACCTCGTCAATAAAGTAATGTGTCATGTCCTGTGAACAGACACAAACCTCATCACATTTACTCATGTCTGCATCCCAGAGGCCTAGGACTTAGGGAAAATTTAGCTCATTATTTTAAACTTAACGACAACATGGACTCATCTTCAATATATTAAAAAAACACTTGAGTCACATACTAATGATCGTTGAGCATGCCTCCCCTCTGACCACAGGAGTCTACATCAATATATATGAAAGGTAACCATGACAGAGCTGGAAGTTTGAGGGCCACATGGGTCCCCTGCCATACCCTATGCCACCTCTGCCAGGGGGGAAATTTGAGTTGACCAGAGAGCTCATTAAGCTTTGCTTTTGGGTATAATGGCGATAGTATACTTCAGTTCACATTTTGTCCTGCCATATAAATGTTCGTCTTAAGAAAAGCCAACTGACAAGTCACAGCAAATTGCAGTTTCTACAGAGCCCGTGTGACATTAAGATTGGAAAACAGGTACCACCATGTGATGGAAAGAGCAGCGGAGGGAACACAGCTGACATGCTGATCGGGTCTTTATCACTTACATCTGGGAAGGTCCTGACCTTGGCAAGTGACGTAATCTTTAGTGGGGGCCTTCAAATTTTTATTTGGAAAAGGAAGGAATAAAGCTAAAAGGTCTCTCAAACTCTTTAATATTTTATGGTTCATGAAAGGATTTTGAAATATTGTTGTGGTATCTTTGACCTTGCCTTTTTTTCTTTAACACAAGTCTTTTTAAAAAATTTTTAAAAGATTTTATTTATGTATTTTTAGAATGAGGGGAAGGGAGGGAGAAAGACTGGGAGAGAAACATCAATGTGTGGTTGCCTCTCATGCTCCCCATACCCAGGACCTGGCCCGCAACCAAGGCTTATGCCCTGACTGGAAATAGAACCGGCAACCCTTCGGTTCACAGGCTGGTGCTCAATCCACTGAGCCACCCCAGCCAGAGCAGTTTTTAAAAATTTTAATGGAGTCCAAATTATCCATATTTTCCTTTAGTATTAGCATTTTTTGTGCATTGCTGAAAAGA
>PVKM010023946.1:0-20847 GCA_004027735.1 Carollia perspicillata
TTCAAACCATAAAATTATCACAATGCTCATGCCATTAAAAGCAACAGTCCTCAAGCTCAGATACTACCAGCTACCTTACTCACACAGCCTAGCCTTGCACACGGTTCTCATTTATTCACCATTATCAGAAAAGATGGAACTACTTGTTCAATTCTTGAATGAATAATGCTTAAAACGTTTTAATTCATTACTCTGTTACTATCTCCCAAGGACAGACAAACTTTTAAAACCTTTTGTTCATCTGTTATTCTTGTTGTAAGGACATACTTTGTTAACTGAAAGTTAAAAAACATCTGAAAGTTAAGAAGACATCTTACTAGCTGTAGAAAGTAGATGGGGGTGAGAATCTTATTTTTAAAAAGAGAGGGAGGGAGAGTCAAAAGGAAGCCCTGAAAGCACATCTCTGTCAGCTAAATTGAAGGAGACTAACATCTTTGTTCTTTTGCCTCCTCTTCCTCCCCAGGAAATGTCATGACCTTAAAGTTTCTAAGTGATGCTTCCGTGACTGCAGGAGGTTTCCAAATCAAATATGTTGCAGTGGATCCTCCATCAAAATCCAGTCAAGGAAAAAATACAAGTACTGTTGCTACTGGAAATAAAAACTTTTTAGCTGGAAGATTCAGCCATTTATAAAACAAAAAAAAAGGACATTTAGTATTTATGTTTGTATCTTTTGGAACCCCTTGGATCTCACTTTTATATTTTTATTGTTGTTATTAGCATTTATTTATTACTTTTCTAAATGTAAATGCAGTACCTAATAATTTTGAGAAAATTGGAAACTGCAACAGTGTGCAGACGATGTGTTGTAAAAAAACACAGAAAACTTTAAAGGAATAAAATCTCTCATAATACCACTACATGAAAATAACAGGTATTAACATTTATATATTTTTCTTTTGGTCATTTTTTGATTTGTGGTATCTGTATATATGCATTTGTATTTGAAATTTTGGAATTCTGCTCTATATTTTATACCTTTTCTAACCTTGAAATATATAGCTTAAGCATTTCCCCATATGACTGAGTATTGTGCAAAATCATGATTTTGAACAGCTATAAAATATTCCGTGGTATGATTGTTCCTTACTTTATTTAAGCCTCTCTCTGTTATGGGATTTTTAGGTTGTTTTTCATAAATATTGCTTCAATAAACATCCTTGAACATATGCATTTGTACAGCTCTCTAATTATTTGGGGTAAGGTGCTAGAAGTAGCCTCACTGAGTCACAGATAAATTAAAATAGAATTTTCTTTTTTGATAAGCAGAATAACATAACATTGTGGTTTGAATTTCCTGTGTTGATTAATGGTTGATTTATGTATTATTTGTCCAGTTTCATTTCTTTTGTGAATTATTATTCTTTTTTACTTTTTTAGTATATTGTATTCATTATGTTATTACAGTTGTCCCACTTTATCAAGGAAGTTGCCCCCTTCTACCCAGTACTTCCCTCCAGCAATCCCCGCTTAGTTCATGTCCATGGGTCATACATATAAGTTCTTTGGCTTCTCCATTTCCTGTACTGTTCTTAACATCCCCCTGTCTGTTTTGTACCTACCAATTATGTTTATTATTCCTTGTACCTTTTCCTCCATTTTCTCATTTCCCCATCCCCATTGATAACCCTCTAAATGATCTCTATGCCTATGACTCTGTTCCTGTTCTGGTTGCTTGGTTTCTTTGTTTGTTTGTTTTAGATTGAGTTGTTGGTAGCTGTGAATTTGTTGCCTTTTTAATGTTCATAGTTTTGATCTTCTTTTTCTTAAATAAGTCCCATTTACATTTCATATAATAATGGCCTGGTGATGATGAACTCCTTTAGCTTTATTTTGTCTGGGAAGCACTTTATCTGTCCTTCTATTCTAAATGATAGCCTTGCTGGATAGAGTAATCTTGGGTGTAGTGCCTTGCTTTTCATGACTTTGAACAGTTCTTGCCAGTTCTTTCTTGCCAGCATAGTTCTTTTGAGAAATCAGTTGATAGTCTTTTTTAAAAATATATTTTATTGATTATGCTATTACAGTCGTCACATTTTTTTCTCCCCTTTGTTACCCTCCACCCTGTACCCCACTCCCAACAGCATTCTACCCGTCCTTAGTTTATGTCCATGGGTCTTAAATATGAGTTTTTTGGCTTCTCCATTTCCCATAATATAATTAACCTCCCCCACCCCGTCTATTTTGTGCCTACCAATCATGCTTCTTATTTTCTGTACCTTTTCCCCCATTCTCTCCACTCCCCCTCTCCACTGACCACCCTCCAAGTAGTCTCCATTTCTGTGATTCTGTTCCTGTTCTAGTTGTTTGCTTAGATTGTTCTTGTTTTTGTTTTTTTTAGATTCAGTTGTTGATAGTTTGTAGTTTGCCATCATTTTACTCTTCATAGTTTTGGTCTTCTTTTTCTTAGATAAGTCCCTTGACATTTCATATAATAAGGGCTTAATGATGATGAACTCCTTTAACTTGACCTTATCTGGGAAGCACTTTATCGCCCTTCCATTCTAAATGATAGCTTTGCTGGATAGAGCAGTCTTGGATGCAGGTCCTTGCCTTTCATGACTTGGAATACTTCTTTCCAGCCCCTTCTTGTCTACAAGGTTTCTTTTGAGAAATCAGCTGACAGTCTGATGGGAACTCCTTTGTAGGTAACTGTCCCCTTATCTCTTGCTGCTTCTAGAATTCTTTCCTTCATTTTAATCTTGGCTAATGTAATTATGATGTGCCTTGGTGTGTTCCTCCTTGGGTCCACCTTCTTTGGGACTCTCTGAGCTTCCTGGACTTCCTGGAAGTCTATTTCCTTTGCAACATTGGGGAAGTTCTCCTTCATCATTTTTTCAGATAAGTTTTCCATTTCTTGCTCTTCCTCTTCTCCTGGCACAACTATGATTCAGATGCTGGAACATTTAAAGCCATCCTGGAGGTTCCTAAGCCTCTCCTAATTTTTTTGCTTTCTTGTTTCTTCATTCTATCCTGGCTGCAAGTTTATTTCTTCCTTCTGCTCCAAATCATTGATCTGAGTCCTGGTTTCCTTCCCTTCACTGTTGGTTCCCTGTGTATTTTTCTTTATTTCACTTTGCATAGCCTTAACTTCTTCCTCTGTTTTGCAACCATATTCAGCCATTTCTGTGAGCACCCTTATTACCAGTATTTGGAACTGTGCATCTCGTAGGTTGGCAATCTCTTCATCACTGAGTTCTATTTTTGGAGCTGTGATCTGTTCTTTCATTAGGGCCATATTTTTTGTCTGGACATACCTGTTACATTGCAAGAGGCATAGCCTTAGGTATTTGCCAGGGTGGGCCAACCCACGTCAATGAGTTGTGGTGCTGTATGTGGGGAGGGGTCCAAGAGGGAACAATGCTGCTTGCTCAGCTCTCGCCCCACTTTCAGTCACTTTCCCCATTATCTGCAAGCAAATTGGGCCCTTCTGATGCTGATTCCCAGGTGGGTGGGCTTGTGTACATCTAGGACCCTGTAGGTCTCTCAAACAAACTATCCTGTGAGGTTGGGAGTTTCTCATGTAGCTGCATCCCCCGCAGGTTTTAACAGCCAGAGGTTTTGACGCTTTATTTCCCTGTGCTGGAACCCTGGGTTGCACGGTCTGTCTTGCTCCCCAGTTGTTCCTCCCGATTTATTCACACACAAATGTGGGACAACCCACTCTGCCAGCTACCTTATTGCCACGTCTTCTCCACCAGGGCTGCATACCTCTGCCCCTCCGACCTGTTTGAATGTATATTTCTTCTTTAACTCCTTGGTTATTGGACTTCCATACAGTTCAATTTTCTGACAGTTCAGGGTGTTACTCGTTTTGAGATTTAGTTGTAATTCCTTTTTGTGGTTGTGCAAGGAGGCAAAGTGTGTCTACTTTTGCCTCCTTCTTGATGGGACTCTTTTGTGAATTATTATTCTATGTCTTTTACCCATTTTTTTAACCTGTGTCATCTTTTCTCTTACTGATTTATAATAAATCATTATATATTAGCATATAATTTCATGTCTGTCATACAAGTTGCAGTTTAATTTTGTTTCAAGTTTGATTATCCTATGAGGTTTTTAATGTACTCAGATCAATTTTACTTGCTGTCATACTTATTGCTGCAATCCTTTGTATTTATATTTACAATAAATATTCCCATTACAAATTGTTGAATGAATGCCAAAAGAGTAAAGACACTTTGCTAGAAAACAAATGAAAAGGACTAATTCAAGACTCAGAGTTTGCAAACTGGAAACACAGCTAAGCAAAACCTATATGTTTTCTGAAGGAGAAAGGAAAGCCTAGGGTTGGTTCTTATTGTAAAAAAAAAATACATTCTTGAGAAGAATCAGTCCTGCATTCTTAGTGTCAGGATTTGTCTAAGATAGTGTGAATGAAAAAGGGGCCAAATACTAAACCTGACAAGCTCAGGGGAGGTCTGCATGGCAGGCCCTACAAACTCAAAATCTAAAAGCAATCACAGAAGATGGTATGAACATAAAAATTCTTAAATGAAAGCAAGTTATATCCCTTGCCAGCGTGGTTCAGTTGGTTGGAGACTCATCCCATATAACAAAAAGTTGAGGGTTTGATTTCCAATCAGAGCACATACATAGGATGTGGGTTCTCTCTCTGGTTGGGGCACATATAGGAAGCAACCAATCAACATTTCTCTCTCTCCCTTTCTCTCTCTTTAAAGTCAATAAACATATTTTTTAACTTAAAAAAAAGTGATTCGTGGTGGGTAGCCACATCATGTGACTAGGCATGTAGCTTCCTTGACAAAAGTCAATCTTTACCTCAAGTGAGGTTGTCCATTGTCTTTTTGCATTTAAGATAACATACCCTGGGAATGTCAGAGTAATCCCGTTTTTCCAGACCCCTCAGGGTACACCCAGTGCACCACAGCAGGAGACCACAGATGCCCTCATTATGATCTTGTTCTCTACATATTATCTCTATGTGCTATAAATGCTATTTACTATCCTAAACCCACCAATGTAAAAGAAGTATGTATTTCTTGATTTTACTCTTTATCTAACCTCAGGGATTTCTCCATTTTGCTTTCTCCTGCCCCTTAATCTACCACCAATGGATTTCACGTAACCCTGCTAATGTTTCCTCCTTTGATTCTAATGTATAAAATAAGCTGCAGCCCTGACTGGTGTGTCTCAGCTGGTTGGGCATCGTTCCCTAAGGAGCAGGTTCCCTAAGGAGCAGGTTCAATCCCTGGCTGGGTGTGCACAAGAGACAACAGACTGATGTTTTCCTCACACATTGACTTTCCTCTCCCCCTCTTTCTCCCTCCCTTCCTCTCTCTCTAAAAATAAAATAAATAAAAGTTGTAAAAATAGATAAATAAATAAGCTTCAAAACTGCCATTCTCCAGAGCATTTTCTCAATCCATTGAGATTTGCTTCCTAGCAATTGTCAGTTTGGCTCAAAAAGCTTATAAAAATCTTCTAAAGGTCTGGCTGTTTCTTGCATCAACAGTGGTAATCTTCACATGTCCAGTAGTCTGCACAATGAAACAATTTCTTCTTAAGGTCATTCAGATGGTCATCTGAGGGTTTGATGTATATCCAGGCAGTCAGGTACTGACGCATGACTGGCAAGTTCAGAAATTCAAGTTCCCAGCATAGTTAAGGTAAGAATAGAATTGTATCCTCATGCCTCGGCCTACTTTATTTTAATAATTTAGCATCTTAACCATAGTGACTCCATTTTATAACTTCACTCTATTCCTCAAAGTTTAGATATTTATTCACTCATTTATATTTTATTCTTGTTGCTTCGCAGCTTTGCTTTTTTAGAAGGAAAAAGTCATAGTTGTTACTCTGTATATGAGAGGTAACAGTCACTATCCAATTCAATTTAACAAAAAATTTATTCCAGCAACTGTTCTGGACACTTGAGGAACACCCAAGACCCAAATGAACAAAAAACCCCAGGCTTGGGGAACTTATGTTCTGGTGGGGGTAAGAGATCCAATAATTAACAAATATGATAAATTAGTAAACTATATGTTAGAAATGGAGACCTTAGTATTGCTTACTAAGTTACTAATGGAATAAGTATAGATTATTTTAAAAGGCTAAGAACTAAACCCTGGAAGAAGAAGATCAGCAGAGAAGACTGAGAAGAAGCAAAAGATGAAATTAGGAGGAAAATCCTTTGGGGTTCTACCACAGCCTGCTGCGGCTAGGGTGGTCGTGAGTCAGGGCAGTGGATTGAATAAATGGAGAGGGTCAGTTACTCTGTTGGTAAAAGACGAGTTTATTGCGATGGCTGGAGCCTTTAAATACACTACTCAAACAAGGAACAATGAGTGACCTTAAGAGTTACATCCTTGGTACATGACGCATATGCCAAGACTATGTTTCTTCTTGAGTACGGGAACAATCAGATAGCTAGCTGTTGGGAGGCAGTCAGGACCCAGAACAGCCTTGAGGCCAGAAACCAGGTTTCTGTCACCACTCCCGCAGTGAGAAACCCTTTCCTTGACCCCTTATGGCCGTTGGGCCCCTACAGGGTTCTGGAAGCAAAGTGGAAAATATATCAAGTTGAGAAAATGATCAACTGTGTTAAAATACTGCCAGTAGTCCTACAAATGAGTATTGAGAATGACCACCGGATTTAGCAACATGAAGATCGTTGGTGACTTTGATGAGTGATTTCAATGCAGGGGAGGCAAAAGACCACTTGGAGTTTATCGAGGACTGATCTAGAGGAGAGGATTGTAGATAGTGAGTTTGACTATCAAGGAAGTGGTAGCTGTCAGGTGAACTGGGTTGAAAGGCTTTCTTGATGGGAATAAACTTAGAGAAGGGAAAGATGCCGGGGTGATTTCCTAGAGTCTATTTAGTACTCAGGGAGTAGATGGCACACTCAAAAGTGACAGAATGAAGATGCTATTACAGAGATATGGGTTGACTTATGGGACGCTCCCAAGGGATGGTGCCTCACTGGGTGTTCACCACAGATGGAGGGTCCCCCTGAGGAGGAAAATCAGGGACCATTATCTGAATCCAGAGAGGGATCTTCAGTCCTAGGAAAGGGTTGTAAACAGACGTTGGAACAGAGCTTCTACTATCCCAAGGCTGTGGGAGGGTTTTTGGATGAATTCTCCAACTTCCCCATCCTGCCAACTTTCTATGCCCTGATGGTCCCTCCCCTGTCTGAGTCTAAGCAGAAGTCAGAATACAAGGAAACCTGGCTGATGCTGTCCACAGAGATCAGCTCCATGGCCCAGAGCAAAGAGGAGAACGTAGAATGAAGATCTTGAGGAGCAAAAGGAAGACACCTTGCACAGAGGGCGAGAGAAGGCAGGACCTAGTGCACAAGTAGAGGGACTGGCTTTAGATAGGAGCACACACAGTCCATTTACAGAAGGGGTTCTTAATGTTTTTGAGTGTGTGCCATGAACTCTTTAATAATGAAACCTATGGACAAGTCTCAGTATAATGTTGTTAAGTGCATAAAATACACTGGAGTACAAAAAAACTAATTTTATTGAAACAATTATCAAATCATTTAAAAATTGAATCTGTAGTAACCTAACACATGTGCATCTTTATTAATACTAAAAATAATAAGATCTAGTAGTGGGCCTAATAACTACCATAATTTCAAAGTAGGGATATGCGTGTACAATATTGTGAGATATCTGAAATGAACTGTTTTACAATATAAATATATGTATATATGATATCTACTGGTGACAAAAGCATAGGTATTGTTAATGCTATTATGGTTCACTGTGGTTTGCTACCTACATCAGAATTGAAGGAAATGCTAGATTTAAGAGTTAATGGAAGTAAACATGCATTTTTGCATGCAAGATCATGAATGCCCGGATTCAGTCCACGGACCCATTAGGAGGAAGGCAGAGTGTGAGGACACAGAAGCTGATCTGTGGAGAGATACGTGGGAATCTGCAGAGCCTTCTTCTGTGCACTTTGCATTTCTCAGTGAAGAAAGAGTCGACTCATGAGCCAAGGGGGAGGATGAAGAAGTAGATGTAGAAGGTTTAACAAGACAGAAGGCAAGAAATAGTCTTCTAGGAAAGTAGGAAAATAAACAGAAAAGAAAAATAGCATGCCAAGCAGCATTAAGGACCCATTTGAAACTTGTAGAAGAGTGGTCAGCAAGACTATGTTTTCTTCCAGCCATTTTCAGCTACACAAGAACAAAGACAGATTAGGGAGAGAACTGGAGTCACCAAAGTTTGGGTTCTGCCAAATGAGTGTGACTAAAGAGGCCAAGGGAGCAGAGGATGTCCATGAGAAGGGAATGTCATGACAACCCATGGAATTTAGTTTGATAAGAAGGGGAAAAGGATATTAAGGAAATGAAGGACAGTGAAAAAAGCGGTAGACTTGATGAAGTGATGGTCCCACAAGGGCTCAAAGGTTGTAGAGTCAGGGTATGAGAGGCAGGAATTAGTGATCGAAGAATGAGATGTTAAACATAACCTTTTGTGGTAGGCAGACTAGTGTCCCCCAACCTTTGTCTACATAGTAATCCCCCCAAATTTGTGAGCGTTACCTTATGTGACAAAAGGGATTTTACACATGTAAGTGAAGAACCTTAAAATGGGATATTATCCTGGAGCCCAGTGTGATCACAAGGGTCCTTAAAAGTGAATGAGGTAGGCATTTAAAAAAGAGTCAGAGAAAGAGATGTGATAAAAGAGGGAGGCTCAGAGAGATGCAACTTTGATGGCTTTGAAGGTGGAGGAAAGGGGCCATGAGCTAAGAAATGGGGGTGGCCTCTGGGAGCTGGGAAAGGCAAGGAAGAAGATTCTTCCCCAGAGTTTCTGGAGTGAATGCATCCCTGCTGACACCTTGATCCTACCCCAATGAGACCCAAGTCAGACTTCTGAACTACAGAACTCCAAGATAGATTCTTATTGTTTTTAAGCCACTAACTGTATTATACGTTTCTATTGCAGTGATAAAAAATGAACACACCTCTTAATCAGTTTCATGCAGGTATAGACATTGAGGAATTAAAGTATAATTCTAGATGACAGAGCATAAACAAGAAGAAGCACTACACTGTAGATAGCTATTTTTCTAAACTTGCAGAAATTAAACTAGGTGAATAATAATTAAGGCTAGTATAACATCTCTCTGTTTACATGTTCTCCTGCCTACATCTAATACTTTTTTACTTCCTTGCTCATGAATTTTTTTTTACTCTTCTTTACTCTTTTCCTCACCTCCCTAGGTTTCTTGGTCTTTATCACAATTTACATTTTTTGTTTGTTTTCTTTGAGAGTTTTGATGAATGATATTTAAATGGGAAATTGCAGAATGAGTGTAAATTTAAAAAGTATAATGCACTCTAGGATATAAAGTATTATTATTCATAATGGTAATAAATGTAAATCCTCTAAGATTGTCCCGAGAATATTCAGATGTGTGAAATATTCAGACTGATATTAAATGCCATCTATGGCCACTGACCTACATTCCCTGATATCTCCACAGTGTAGTGAAAGTAGCATACACAGGATGAGATATGGGTTATAATGACTTCCAGAGATTTGCCTGCATCACTTCCAAACCTTCCCAATGAGCTTTGGGATAGATTATGATTTATTTTAAGGCCTATAGAATTAGTTGCAAAGGAAAAGTTATGATACAAGTGGATGATTTTTTTAGTAAATTGCTAAGTGACCTTGCAGAATATTTTCTAAAATTTTATTTTCTTTATTCACTTTAATATACTTTTGTATGTCTACTTTAGTATTCTTTACATTCTACTAACTCCATTTTATTTGAAGTTTTCAGTTTAAGACCTTCTCAGATGTAGTTATAAAATATTTTTCTCTTTGTCATGTTTATGTATGGGTTTGGGAGTTTCTGGTTGTTAAGTTTTTCTTACTTTAAACTTATGTGATCTTGATATCAATATCATTTCTGAAAATATAATAAATGTATGGTGGTGTTGTATGTATATGTATATTCAGTGTCTTATTTAATATGACACTCAAGGTTAGCTCTGGCTGGTGTGGCTCAGTGGATTGAGCACCAGCCTGCAATCAAAGGGTTGCCAGTTGGATTCCCAGTCAGGGCACATGCCTGGGCTGTGGGTCATGTCCCCATTTGGGGGTGTGCGAAAAGCAACCACACATTGATGTTTCTCTCCCTCTCCTTTTCCCTGCCTTCCCCTCTCTCTAAAAATGAATAAATAAAATCTTTAAAAATATGATATTCAAGTTCAGATTTCATGGAAGAACATTTTGAAAAGAAAGTTTTTTCTAGAAATATGCTTTACAATACATCTCCCTCCAAAAAATATGTCTTCCGGGCTCTGTTATTGTGAAAGCAAGTTGTTTATGTCTTGCAGTTTTTTTAAGAGTTCTAAAACATGTATCCACAGCTGTTTAATTTCCTTCTGAACCAATGGCTAGCAAAGAAAACCACAAGAACTCACATCCCACAAAACCTAAATGCATAAAAGTAAACTCCTTAATAGCACAGGCTCCACTGGAGGAGCCACACTCTTAAGAGCATTTATAAAATACAAAACAGTTTTGGAGAATTTATTTGACTATCAAACAACTATAAATAGGACTTCCTCCTAACTATTAACAGCTTCACAGTGATTCTCATGATGTCAAAGGAAAGTTACATGACATTAGATTTAATTGAATCGAGACATTCATTTAAAATAAACTTATATGTAAAATACAGTATAAAAACTAATTTTCACATTGCTCTCTGAAATTCTTTCCTCGCTAGAGTGAATGGGGATCACTTACGAAACAACTTTTGAAAGGGTTATTTTTGTTTTTCTATTCTAAAATACCAAATATTTTAGTAATCAATGTTTTCCAAGCACAAGTAACTGCACTTAAAATAATAGTGCATCAATGATGATGATGATGATAGCCTCCTGTCTCACTCAGCAAAAAAAGCCAGTTATTCCTGTGACCTAGAAGACCCACCGTGATCTGGCCCCTCCTCTAAACTCTCTGGTCTCTTCTCTTACTCTCTCTGACCCCCTCTACCATTATCTCCACCAGCCACACAAGTCCTCACTGTACTTTCACATATTAGCACACTTCCAACTCAGGGCCTTTATTGATGCTGTTCCTCTGCCTGGAATATTCTTTCCCAGTTAACCACGCGGCTCACTCTCTCACTGCCTTCAGATCTTTACTAAAATTACCATTCTCTGTCTCCCTAGGTCCTTTATTTTAACTATTATCTATAATCTCATATCCCCTTCCCTACTTTATCCTAAGAGCTTGTCACTATTTAGTGTGATAAACAGAAACCTCCTTTACACTACAGTTGGGAGAGCCTGTAGGGGTAGCTCTCAAACCCTGCCACTCACTATCAATTAGCCCAGATAAGAAGAGACTGACTTCACCCCAACAGAAAGATGCTTTATCTCCTCTACTACTCCAGCAGGAACAAGGAGGATCTTCTCCCATCCAGCAACCAGTCAGCCAATGGAAGACGATTACAACTCTAGCAGTGAAAAGCCACTAAACTTCAAACTTCGACTGTCCTCCTATAGGCGCTTCGGTTACTATAGCCCCTCTGAACTTCCTCTCCTTTCCTCGGTGAATAAATGTTCCTCTCCTTTGTGCCCCGGATCTGTGCTGTGGTCCACCATTAAATCATCACCTGTCCTGAACTGCAATTTTTCGTTGCTCTCAAATAAACTGATTTTGCCAGAGAATTATCTGGCTGTCTATTTATTTAAGGTGAACATTAGCATACTCCGTATTTTAATTCTTTACCTTGGTTTGTTTCCCCACTAGAATCCAAGTTCCACAAGAACAGTAATTTTTGCTATATTTTCCCCACCGTTGTATCCGCATGCCCTGCTACATACAGAGCCAGCACATTGAAGATCCTCAATCAAATGAAGGAACAGACTATTTATTATTAGCCTTTTCTTAAGAATGAAATATGGTAATAAAATATAACTACCTTAAAAATGATAGAGCCAAGTGGGAAAACTGTTAAGGTATGAGCTATCATAAACATTCCTACTGTTTGCCAAAAGCTAATTAATAGAAAAATGTATGCCTTACATCTGCATCAGGTAGGGTCCAGTCAGGAGGGAAACCACACAGTAACTTGAACAGAGAAAGTTTATATAAAGAATTCTTAACTATTACAGGGGAGTGGAGCAACAGCAGATTGACTGGTGGAAAGTAGACATATAAAGAGACATAAAGCATGCGTATATACATAGTGCAGCCACGAGCCCTAGGGCAGAAAGAGAGAACCCTAGAAAAAGCACCAGCCTAGGACTGAGATCTAGACCTTGTGGAGAAGATAAGAGTGCCTCCTAGGTAACAGAGAAGTTGCTCTGGTGGAACTTGCTGGAAAGTATTATGCCAGGGAAAGCTATTCATAGAGAGGTAGGTATCTCACAGAGGACCCCTCATTACCAAAATCGTCTAAGGTGGGTGCCTGGGGGAGCTGGGTGTTGCTGTCCAGACGGCACTGCAGGAGCTGGGTGCTGAAGAAACCACGTGTTTTGAAGGAACTTGCTGTGCAAGCACACTGACCACAAAAAGCCTTCCTCTCCCTCCCATCTCTCCAATGCCCTCTACTGACAAAGTTTAACATTGTCTAACATGAAGAAAATAAAATTTAAAGGGCCTATCTCCGTTTTCACAGGGCAGGAACAATAAACTTGATACTGGCACAATATCTACATCCAAAAATCATTATAGTAAATACTGTACTATATTACATAATCTTGAATATTTGGAAAAATGTTTATCTCCTCCTCTAAACCTGTATTCTTAGAGAACTTCATGGTATATCGGTCAATACTTTCTTCCACAGAAGTACCATCTGAAATACATAGGCATTCAGAGTAGCTGGACTTCCTAAACTGAAAATGCCAACTGTGCTCAGAGTCTTCTGGAAAAACTCATTCAAGTTTTACAAGTGGTAAGTATATTAATAAGTTAATAAGCTGTTCAGGAGTGGTAAATTCAACGGTAGAAGTATAAAAGGATAAAAGGAAGACTTTAAAACTGGAAACATTTCATGTTAACTGCAGCAATTACAAAATGTCTTCTATGTTGTCATTTTTGGTGTAAAGTATTCATATTTGAATTACAGAAATACAGATTTGCTTAAAATACTGTGGTAAGCTTTGAACAAAAGCCTAAGAAACATGAATTCTAAGAAAACCTGGGTCCATTATAGTAATAACAGGCATGAAAATTGCCTCTTTTCTACTAACTTAAGTTTTTATTTGTCATGTTTCTCTTTAATCCAAAATGACCAGAATGTTCTTGGACAAGGCTCCTGAACATTCTCTCTCAAGGGCTTTCAGTCACAGTTATACTCTAAACATTTTTCCAGTAAAATCCCGCAGTTTCTTCTTTATATGAGTTTACTCAAGATATATTGCTGCTGGCCCAAGGTCAACCTGAAAATATAAGATAACGTAGGGCTTTCAAATGTCACAAAAATCAGATGTTGGAAGAGTGTTCACTGAGGAGTTGTTGACAAAACCCAGCAGGCTGGGTCTGGAAGGTTTGTTGCGTTTGAAATCAACTTTGCCCACATCACTAATATATTTATATATCAGGTAAGCATGCCTCATCAATAGTTTAGTCACACATTTTAGGCAGGGGTAGAAAAAACTGCCCCAGTGCATGTGTTATTTCTTACAAAACCAGAACAGCAAGCTTAGAAGGTAAAAATGATTCTACAGCTGTGATGAGATTTTCTTTAAAAAAATTATTATATCGCAGTTTACATTTGATATTATATTGTATTAGTTTCAGGGGTACGGCATAGTGGTTAGACAATCACATACTTTATAAAGTGTTTCCCCTGATATTTCCAGCACCCAACTAGCACCATACATAGTTATTAAAATATTATTGACTATATTCCCTATGCTGTATCTTATGTTCTTATGACTATTTTGTAATTATCAATTTGTACTTCTCAATCCTTTTACCTGTTTGACCCAGTCTTGCAATGCCCTAATGTTTTTATTTTCCAATTTAAAAGTTATAGGTGGTCAAGTTTAAGAGTGCTGTAGAAAATAATGCAGTGCTAGACAAATATTAGATTTCTGTCTAAAGTTTAATGCCTTGGGGGAAAAGCAACATGTGTTTCTGCTTAAAAAGAACAATCTTTAGCACATTTATATACCTATTTACCTAATCGACTAAGATTTTTTTCTTTCGATTTAATTTAATTTAAGGGTAGTTCATCTGATTATATTTACAGAACTTAGAACTTACAGATGATGTGTTAGGAATAGTCTTCCTTCTATCCCCGTCTCCATCTACCCATCTGTACTGCTCAGGAGCTATTTCCAGTGTCTTGATATCCTTCAAAAGACAGTCTGCTTAAATGCATATGTATATTATCTTTTCTCCCTTCCCCACTCCAGCTTTTTGATAGCATATTACATTTACTTCTACCTTAATTAATTTTATTGATGTCCATCTGCTCCATTGTACATAAAATACAATTCCACCAAGTTTATGTGTATAAGTCAAGGAGCTTTAACAAATGTATACACTAATTTAACCACTACCATAAGTATAATATAGATCATTTCCTCAAATTGTGACTTTCTGCCTCCGTAGTCAATCTTTTCCTGCCATCTGTGGAACCTGACAATAACTGAAATTTTCTTTTTTTAAAAAATGACTATTGTTTCATCTTCCCTAGAATTTAATATAAATAGAATCATAGAGTATTTACTCTTTTGTGACTGTCTTCTTTCATTTAGCACAGGTCTTTAGAGATTCACATGCTGTTGCTTATATCCTTCCTTACTATTGCTGAGTACTATTTCATTGCATACCACAATTTGTTAATATTCATCAGCTGATATGTATATGCTTTTTCCAGTTTTTGAGTACTGTGAATAAAGCTGTTATGAATATTCTTATACAAGTTTTTGTGTTGACAGATATTTTCATTTCTCCTAGGTAAACACTTAGGACTGAATTTTACAGGGTTGTATAGTGAATTTTTATTTAACTTTTAAAGAATTTCCCTACTATTCTTTAAGAGTCTGCCATTTTTATTCCTGCCAACAGTGCATAAAAATTCTAGCTAGTCATATCCTCATCAAAACTTGGTGTGGTAAAATTTTTTAAAATTTTGCTATTCAGTAGATGAGTGGATTAAAAATTATGGTACATCGACACAACAGAATACTATGCAACAGAAAAAAGAATGAAGTCCTACCTTTTTTGACAGCGTGGATGGAACTAGAGACTATTATGCTAAGTGAAATAAGCCAGTCAACGAAAGACAAATGCCATATGACCTCACTTACAACTGGAATCTAGTGAACAAAATAAACTAATGAGAAAAACGGAACCAGAGACATGGACTCATGGACTGATAGCTATAGGAGGGGAGGAGGAAGGAGGGGAAGGGTTGAAAGGGAGAGGAAGGGACAAACCAAAGACCATGTAAGAACGACAGGTGGGTATGGGCAACGGAAACGGGGTTGACTGTTGGCTAAATGGGTGGGCTTGGTGGAGGGGGCAAAAGGGAAAATATTGGGATAACTATAATAGAATAAGCAATAAAAAATTGCCACTCAAGCAAATATCTAGTGGTTTTAATTTACATCTCCTTAATGACTAAAGATGTTGAGCCTCTTTTCATGTGCTTATTTGCCATTTTTATATCTTTTTTTAGTGAAGTGCCAGTTCAAACCATTTAAAAATTTTGTCTATTTATTATTCAATTCTAAGAGTCCTTTGTTCTGGATATGAAGCCTTTGGTAAATACCTGTCTTGCAAATATTTCTGTCAGTCTATTCTTTCATTCCCCTAACAGTGTTTTTTGAAGAGCAAAAGTTTTAAGCTCTTTAAATAAAATTTTATTTTTAAATTACAGTTGATATACGATATTACATTACTTTCAGGTATACAACATAATAATTAGGCATTTACACAACTTACAAGGTGATTCCTCTGACAATCTAGTACCCATCCAATACATAGATAGTTATTACAATATTATTGACGATATTCCCTATGCTGTATTTTACATCCCCGTGACTATTTTGTAATGACCAATTCGTACTTATTAATCCCTTCATCTTTTCATCCATCCTCCCAGCCCTCTGCCCATCTGGTACCCATCAAAATGTTTTCTGTATTTAGGAGTCTGTTTCTGTTCCACTAGTCTGTTTTGTTTTTTAGATTCCACATGTAAGTGCAGTAATCTGGCATTTGTCTTTCTCTGACTTAGTTCACTCAGCACAACAACATCTAAGTCCATCTGTCATTGCAAATGGCAAGATTCCATTTTTTTTTAATGGTTGAGTCACATTTTATTGTATATATGCACCACTTCTTCATCCACTCACATGTTGATGGATGTGTAGGTTGCTTCCATATCTTGGCTATTGTGAATAACATCCATAAACATGTATACATGCAGATGTCTTTTTAATTTAGTGTTTTAGGTTTTTTCAGATAAATACTCAGAAGTAAAATTGCGAGTCCTTCTTTGTCTCTTGTAATAGTCTGTGTTTTAGTCTATTTTGTCTGGTATAAGTATTGCTACCCTGCTTTTTTGTTTTCATTTACACTTTCATAAAATATCTTTTTCCATTCCTTTATGTTCAGCCTGTGTATGTCTTTGATCAGAAGTGAGTTTCTTGTACACAGCATATATGTGTTTTGTCTTCTTATTCGACCACCCTATATCTTTTGATTGAAGCATTTAATACTCTGCATTTAAAGTACTTTTTTATTTAAAAAGTTCAGAATGTTGATATTACAACTTTTGTTTTTAAGAAAGAAGACCGAATTACTTTTTAAAGATTTATTTTTATTATTTAAGCAGGTATAATTTACACAAATTGCATAGACTTTATATGCCCCATTCAATGAGCTTTTAATTTTTTTTATCTATTCTTCTTTTCTTCCTCCTCTTCTTCCTCCACCTTCTAATCCTCACATAAGGATATGTTTATTGATTTCAGAGAGAGAGGAAGGGGGCAGAGAGAGAAACAGTGATGTAAGAGAGAAACGTCAATTAGTTGCCTGCCATACGTGCCCTGACTGAGGATCAAACCCACAACCTAGGTATGTTTCCTGATGGGGGATCAAACCCAAAACATTTTGGTGTACAGGACGATGATCCAACCAGCTGAGCAACCTGGCCAGGGCTCAATGTGGCTTCTTCTTCTTATATTCTTATTTATAGCACTTCTGTTCAGTTAGACTTCAGGTGGTCTCATTGATGGTTGTTCTATAGTTTAGTTGCAATTTTGATGTGGTAATGGGAGAATGTGCATACTGCATTTACCTACTCCGCCATCTTTACTGGGAGCCTATATATAAACGTTGTAAGTTTATGGCTATGTAGAAAACATTTGTCTACTCCAAAGTTGCTAAGATTTTCCCCTATGTTTTCGTCCAAAGATTTTATGGGTTTTATTTTGACATTTAAGTCCACTAATGTGAGTTAATTTTCTATGTTATAAGGTAACTCTCAAATTTCCTTTTCCTCTTTTTCTTTCTCTCTCTCTCTCTTTTTTTTTTTTGCATATAGATATCCAGTTGTTCTAGCATCCTCTTTTTAAAAAATTGTCCCTTTTCCCACTGAATTGCATAAGCATCTTTGAGGAAATTCAATTGACCATGTGGGTCTATTTCTGTACGCTGTTCTGTTCCATTGACCTATAGGTCCACCTTTATATCAATACCACATTTTCTTCATTACTGTAGTTTTATAACAACTTTTGAAATAGAAAGTTTTGCAAATTTCTGCTTATTTTTCAAAATTGTTTTAGCTATTCTCTTGTTTTTCTTGTTATGTTGTACCTGTGATTTGGCCACGTTTTCCTATTTCTTTGTATACTTTGTGCCCATTTGTTGAGATTTAGGCATTTGAAAAGCCAGTCAGCTTGTCTGGAGATTCTGGGGACTACTGGAACCTTTTCTGGCGATTTCTGGATCTAATTTCACAGATAAGTAGATTTGCCCCTGTGTCATCTCAGGAGCCTATCGTTCCTTTCCCCCTAGTGTCTGTCTGCAGTACTGCGATCTCTCTGGAGCTGTAACAAGCTATGGCGCTGGTCATTGTTCTCAGCTACCCCTAACCTAGCGTCCAAAGTACACTTCCCTTCCTGTCAGTAGTCTGAGTCAGGCAAGGAAGACACCAACCCTTTGAGCAGCCCACTGAAAAGCCAGAACATTAGATACACATTCCATCGTTTCTTTCCCTCCCCAGGGAGAAGCTGGGAGTTAGGGGTTTTCTTTTGACAGCTAGCATGATGCTATGCTTGGGAGGGTAAGGGCTAGGACAGACAAATGGGAAAAACTTTCCTACCTGATACACAGACCTCTTCTTGGCTTTGCACTCTCCTAGGGTGCTGCAACCTGTTAACTGCTTTGTGGAGTTCTCACTAAGGTAATCTGTCACATGTAAGTAAGTGTTGTTTGTTGAGCAAGCTTCTCCATGGTTCTCACTAAGGTAGTCTGTCACATGTAAGTGTTGTTTGTTGAGCCAGCTTCTCCATGGTTCTCACTAAGGTAGTCTGTCACATGTAAGTAAGTGTTGTTTGTTGAGCCAGCTTCTCCATGGCAGAACAAGGGCCTGGAACTTCCTATTCTGCCATCTCGCCGATGTCACCATTCTTGTTTATGGTTTTGAATTTTGAAAAATATTTCATATTTACAGAAAACTTATATAGACTACTATAATAAATTTTCACCTAGATTTACTAACAAAATATTAATATTTTGCCACATTGGCCTTATCTCTCTTTCTTATAAATGAACTTTTCTGAGCCATCTAAAGTTGCAGACATCTCATGTTTTACTGTCAATATTTCGTGTGTATCCATCCTTTAAGGACAGTCGTATTTTTCATATGATAATAAGACCAACACTCAATATCTGACATACACTAATGTTGAATTCATTGTTTACCACAGAAAAGGATTTTTTAAATGATTTTATTTGTTTATTTTTAAAGAGAGGGGAAGGGAGGGAGAAAGGGAGGGAGAGAGACAGAGAGGAAGAGAGAATGGGCTGCCTCTCAATCACCCCCAACTGGGACCTGGCCTGCAACCCAGACTTGTGCCCTGACCGGGAATCGAACCTGAAACCTTTTGGTTTGCAGGCCGGCATTCAGTCACTGGGCCACACCAGCCAGGGCGGGAAAGGATTTTTATAAGACTTTTAGGATTGGCAGATTTTCAGAGGTGCACGTGGATTAATGTCATCAGTAGAAGTGTGATTAGTCAGGTGACACTGTTGTTGATTGTTCGGCACTTCAAGGCATGTTTACTACAATGAGTTCATACTTCGCTGGCAGACTTTCAAAGTGATGACCTGATGCTGGTTAGTTAGCTGACTTTTAAAATTGTGTTCACTGAGGTGAATTGTGGATCAATTCAACAGGTTTAAGACCAGTTCTAATGGTTACCTGTTATCATGGCTTCTGAACAAGCAGTTTTTTCCTACATTCTTGAGGACTCTTCTATTCTCAGTCCTCTCTTTTGGTCATCATTCAGCCAAAGCTGAAACAGAGACCGTAAGTCCAGATCTTCACCACTGCTTCTGTTGTTGTTGTTAGAAATTTCTTTTTTCTTATTTATTAAACACCAGCTTACTACTGCAGAAAATGTCAAATGACTCTTTGCCAACTTATTCTTCCCTCCTCCCAAATTCTTGATAATGAACTTGCAAGTAATCATGTTCTCTTCTCTCTTCTGTATAAAACTTGATGAAATAAAGGCAAAAAACAGTGTACATCTTGCTGTAAAATGCTGCCCACAGCCATGAAAACAGTGTCTGCCCAGGCTACCCTTACAGTCCAGGTCCTGAGAGACCCTTGTTCATGAATTATCTCTTCACAAAGCAAATCCACTCCCTGCTGGGTTTAGCATTCCAAAGGTCAAAAACCTTCCCACAAAGTCTAGGTTCAGTCTCTTGCCTTAGATGCTATAAATAGGCCCTCATCACTTTGTCTTCCTGTTTCTTTGCAGGTTTGGCATAAACTTTGTTAAGTAGAAAACCAGGCTCTCCAGGAATGGGAAAATTAATGATTCCCAGTGTATACAATACCTTGCTTTCTTGCCTTGGCTTTTGGAATTGCACTTTTGGAGTTTCTGGAAACACTCAGAAATTTAGAGAGTTATGCATATCAAGGTTCTATCAGCTTCATTTGTAATTTCATAGTTTTTGAAGAAGACATTGGCCTTGAAATAACAGATGGCTTCATCCACGATATCTGTAGGTTTTGTCTCTCTAGGGACAGGTCTTTTGTCCTGACTCTCTGATAGGCAACAGTGCCATGTTTCCAATGAGTTTGGTGTCGGGGTCCATGAGAGAAGAGTAGTAAGCAGGCATCTTCGTGGCCCTCTAGTTTTAACCAGATAAGGATGACCTGGTGAGAGGCTGGACCTGGGTCTGGCAACTCAGGAGCGGTAGGCTGAAGTCAGCCAGACGAGGAGAGGGAAGGCAGAACAAGGGCTTCTGGCCTTGCTGTTCACCACTGTCTGCTGCTTCACAACTGTGGCTGATTATCCTTCAATGTGAGGTTTCCTTTGTGGAGATAGGATTTTCAATTCACACATTGATTGTTGTGATTTTTATCTTGATTTTGCCTTTGGATCATTTGTTGAATCACTGTTAGCATATCACCTATGTAAAAACAACTACTATTTTGGACAACAGACATTAAACAACAGTGAGACAAACAGGTAAAGTAGAAGTAGCTGTCATTTTAAAAAGGGAAAGAAGATTCTTCACAACATGAACCAAGATCCCACAGGTCTGATGAATAAAACAAGGCTTATCGACTGCCTGACTCTTAAGTCAGTTTGTGTTTTGTTTTAGCTACATATAAATTGTCTTTGTCTCACCT
>PVKM010023947.1:0-20840 GCA_004027735.1 Carollia perspicillata
GTAACTGTCCCCTTATCTCTTGCTGCTTCTAGAATTCTCTCCTTCATTTTAATCTTGGCTAATGTAATTATGATGTGCCTTGGTGTGTTCCTCCTTGGATCCACCTTCTTTGGGACTCTCTGAGCTTCCTTAGACTTCCTGAAAGTCTATTTCCTTTGTCAGATTAGGGAAGTTCTCCTTTATTATTCATTCAAATAAGGTTTCCACTTGTTGCTCTTCCTCTTCCCCTTCTGGTACTCCTATAATTCAGATATAGGAACATTTAAAGATGTCCTGGAGGTTCCTAAGCCACTCCTCATTTTTTTTAAATTCTTGTTTCTTTATTCTTTTCTGTTTGGTTGTTTGTTTCTTCCTTCTGGTCCACTCCATTGATTTGAGTCCCAGTTTTCTTCCCATCACTACTGGTTCCCTGTGCATTTTCCTTCATTTCACTTAGCGTAGCCTTCATTTGTTCATCTAATTTATGACCAAAATCAACCAATTCTGCGAGCATCCTGATTAGCAGTGCTTTGAACTGTGCATCTGATAGGTCGGCTATCTCTTGCTTGCTTAAAAGTATTGGCTCTGGGACTCTAAGCTTTTCTTCTATTTGAGTCACTTTTGTTCAGGTGGCGCGTGTCACGTATGAGGGGCGGAGCCTTAGGTGTTCACCAGGGTGGGGCGACCTAATCACAGGGTTGTGATGCTGTCTGTGGGGGCGGGGTCAGAGAGGGAACAATGCGCCTGTTCGCGCTCTCTCGAGTTTGCGTCCCCTCTGCTGCCTCCCACAAGCAGACTGGGCCCCCCTGGCGCTGGTTCCCAGGTGGGAGGTCCTGTGCACGCTCTGGAACCTTGCAGGTCTCCCCAACGACCTCTCCTATGAGGCTGGGAGCCTCTCCCGGCACCTTTTCAATCAGTGTTTTTAGGCTTTATTTCCCGTTGCTGGGGCCCTGGGTCGTGCAGTCCATCTCACTGCCTGCTCTTGCCTAATTTATCTGCATGTGAATGTGTGTCCACGGTTGGCCAACTGCCCTGCGTGCCCTGCGTGCTCTGCTCGTCTCCTCCCCGCGTCTGGGGTCTGTAAGCTCCACGCCACCTACACTCCATGGTACTCCCGAGCCTGGCAGCTACCGCGTTTTCTCCCCGAGTTCCCTCTCCGCTGGCTGCCGACTCTGCCCCTCTTACTGGTCTGGTTGAGTAGTTGTCAGACTTCCATAGTTCAATTTTCTGTGTTCTGGTTGTGTTATTGTTTGTAAATATTTGTTGTCCTTAATCTTGGTTGTGAGAGGAGGTACAGTGTTTCCACCTCCACCTCCATCTTGGCTGGAAGTCCCTATTTTTTCTTAATTTTTTTTTATTGTTCAAATACAGTTGTCTCCATTTTCCCCCGTCTCTCCCCCCACCCCAGTATTTTTTAAATGCATATTAAACTCATAGCACTGGTTACCTCACAAGTTTGAGATCATAGAGGATAGGGAGAGATTGATTTTCAATATATATTCTCTATCAGTGTGGTGTTACAAATGAATTTTTATAATTTAAAAATATTTCAGAAAAAAAAGAGTTAAAATGTATCTTAAAATACTGCCAGAATTAGAAGCAACCAAGTCTATTCCTAAACTTATTCTCTAAAAGTTAAAATCTGCTTTTATTTTTCAAGGCATTAGGTAGTCACCTTAGAGACTAGAGACTACATTAGATTCCTTCATTGTTATTATTTTAGTTACATAACAAATATATCGTATAAAGCAATCAAAATCCCACAAGTATTTGCTTTTTCTACCTCTAGGCTTGTCATCGGTCACAGAGACCATCTGACATAATCCATTCTTAATCATTTGTGGTATAACTACTACAGATTTATACAAGATTCCAGGATTTTAGGGATTTTTCATTTCATGGCCCTTTTACCTCTTTCTGGGCATTTGTATGTTTCCGGCTTTCAGCAGTCTCTTTCAGGCTGTGGAAAATTGTCCTCACAAACTGGGGACTCTTAGCTTTCTGCTGCAGGTCTCTAGCAGCTGAGCTCTGAGGCCCTGGCTTTGGTTGCCAGCTTGCTTCAGCTCTGGCCTCTTAATATCTGCTCATTTCATTGCCTGGTATGCCTTTGGGGTAGGGCAAGTCAGATCAGAATCTAACTCCCAGGACGGGTTCAGAAGCCCCACCCCCAGTCTCTGGAGCCAGTCAAGGCCCCAGAGATGAAGACATAAGACTGCCTGAAACGCAGATTCACACAACACTGGAGACTGCTGAGGGTATTCCAGGGTTCTTAGAGAACTTTGGTTTTATTTGTGCTTCCGTGAGTTTCTGTACCACAGCTTCAAATGAGCAGATGGATCTCATTCTTTAATTATATTTTATCGATTATGCTATTACAGTTGTCCTGATTTTCCCCCTTTGCCCCCCCTCCACCCAGCACCCCCTTCTCCCTCAGGCAATCCCCCCACCATTGTGCTCTTTATGGTTCTCTGAGAATGTCAGCTGCAGCTGAGAACCAGTTGACCACAGTCGCCTTTATCTGGCTCTGTGTGTACGTGTCCCAGGGCGAACTTTCTCGCCCTCACCTTTGCTCCTAGTTTAATTCCCTTTCAACTGCTTGCGTCCTGGAATTGTTCCTCCTCTTCTCACTTGCACCCTCAGCTTGTCATTTCTCCTAAACGCTGCTCCAGGGAAAAGTCAAGTACAGCCTCTTTTACCTTAGGTCACAAGTATCTGCCAAACTTCCATGTTGCACATCTCGGGACAGAGCTTTTAGCTCAGCTGGGGTGAATCTTTTTATCATGTTTTTCCCAACTTCATGGAACTAAAGTAGGAACAAGAAGAAGAAGAGGAAGAAGGCTGGGACAAATTCTTCCCTGCTAAAATCTCTGTATCACTAGCAGTGAGAAGCTTGTGAAAACTCCCCAAGGTTTTGCTTGGTTCTAAGGATGGAGACAGAGTGAAACCTGCGCCCTCTGGGCTAGAAAGATGAGATGCCCCAGTTACAAGTATCATGTGGTAAAAATGCAACCACATGAATGGTCAAGCCTGGGGACAGTAGATAAATATGAAAGGGGCCAGCAAAGAGCTGGTTTAAGACTGAGAAAGGAACCCAGAGAATTTTGCTGGCAAAAACGCTTGACCCAATAGCTAAAAGCAGTTAATTGTTACTGACTACTTACTTTTTACCAGGCATGCTCCGAAGCCCTTTTCCTGCAATAGTTACAAACATATATTTCACCCTTATCATCACCACCTTTTAAGAAAGAGGAAACTGTCATGGAAAGGTTAAGAAGTGTGTTGACCATCATGCAGCTGGGAATAGGCAGATCCCGCATCCTGACCCACAACGGTCATTGCCAGAGGCTGTTCTGCTGCATCTCACTCCTCTCAGCCTTTGCTTTAGCAACCCCATTGTAATTACGTCCAGGTGACTCTGATGTACGTGGTTAGTGGTCCACACTTGGAGAAACATTGGCCGGATATCTGAAACCAGATGAAGCCTGCACTAGGATGAATCCATCGATGTCTGGAGGGTTTTGCAGAAACACGTGTTTCTCTCACAGCAGCTGCTGCACTGCACTCGGCAACCCTTCTGGCCCACTCTGTGCTAAATTGCCCCATGGCTCTCCACAGTGTGGCGAGGAGAAACGCCCTGGTTGCTGGGCAGCACACTGGCACACTCGAGCTTGCACACGTCCTGCTCAGCACTAATTTTGAACTCTCGCGCTCTGCTCTCCTTGGACAACTCTCAGCCTCTTGTGAAAGGCAGTGGGCAATGTTTTCTTTTTTTTATGTTGAATGACTTCACATTTTAAATGGGAGTTTAAATAAAATGAGTGGTCTCTCTCTTTCCATCTTTTATCAGTTCTCTTCCTTCATTTTTAAATATAGTGTTACATGTTCTCCACACAAGGGTAGAAGTTTATGTCACATCCACGACAACACTTCATAGGTATGTTAAACTAACACTGATCCATAGCTGACCAAGATTGTACATAATGTATTTTTCGAGCATTTTGTGACACTGAGATATCGCTACCCCGTTTCCTAGCCTACCAAGCTGGTTCTGCATCATTAGCTAACTCGCCCAAGTTCACACAGAGCCAAAATTAAGGCCCCGACTCTCTGGCCCAAGGCTTGCTCCATGCCTCACCCGCTTTGCAACCTCTGATGCTTTAAGGAACTTATTTAAACTATGCACTTTGTATTCTGACTTGATGAGGATATTTCCACTGTTCACTTTGACAAACGTGGAAGCTTTCTGCCCCAGTTTCTCCATCCTTAAATAGGGAGATTAGTATAATAATCCCAATACCGTGTTTCTAAAAATAAATATAGCAATGACATGAAAACATTAGGAAAGTAGCGAGTGGGGAACAACGTCTTGATCTGATCCTCATAAGTGACTTAAAATCAACATCTAGCCCTGGCTGCTGTGGCTCAGTGGCTAGAGCACTGGCTTGTGAACCAAAAGGTCACTGGTTCAATTCCCTTTCTTTCCCAGTCAGGGCACATGCCTGGGTTATGGGTCAGGCTCCCAGTTGGGGGCCTGTGAGAGTCAATGTTTCCTTTGCACATAGATGTTTCTCTACTTCTCTTTCTCTCTCCCTTCCACTCTCTCTAAAAATAAATAAGTCAACATCTATAACCATGAAAAGAATCAGACACTTCCATGATAAAACAAGCACTACTCCCTCCCACTCAGGGTTGAGGGAGCAATTAAAGGATCTATAAATAGGATAAAGACTTCCTAAGCCAAACTTCTCAAGCAAAGTTTTCCTTTTAATATGCACAAAAGGGTACTATAAAGCCAGAAGCACAAAATCCTAATTAAAACTAAGCTCTTGGTTTGGTCTCTCTTAATAAAGAATATGAGAGAGCAGAGAATTGAGAATGATACCGTGGCCCAAGAGAGAGCAAGGGTCTGGGGACCACTTCAGCCAAATGGCTGAGAGAAATACTGACAAAGTACTAAGGCAGCAAGTTATTCTGCCAGCAAAGCCCTCTGCAATTTCTGGAAATCAACCTGCTCCAGGACTAGAGTAATGAGGAGGGAGGAGGGAGTCAAGATTCCAAGAATGCAAATCAAGGGGTAAAATATTCAAGGACTTACGAGTTAACGGCAACATTAATTAACAAATAGAAGCTACATCTATAGCTCTATTTATACAAGCACACGCATGGTTCTGTGCTGCCCTAATCCAGACAGTACTAGGTTACTGGGGAAGGAACAGTCAAGATTTTAAGCAGAGGTTCTAGACCAGAAATAATGGAATTCTCCAGGGGAAAATATAATGAAAAAAAAAAAGAGATAATACCCAAGACTGAATGGGATTTACAAATTAGATTCAAAGCAGGCACGCTAAATGTTGAAATCTCTGGGCTTCCATGGGAAGTTCACTCTAAAACGCAGCAGAACAAATGGCCGAGACCAGAGCAGACACACCCATTTCACAAAAGCACTGCAGGTACTGCAGAAAGCCAAGTCTGCAGGGTGTCCATAGCTCTCACACGCTAACACCGACACAGGCACGCTCAAAGTCTTCGACTTTCTAACATCCGTGGATGCCATCTTGAAAGGGAACATGGCCTAAAATGTTCCCAAATATATTTAACCATGGAGAAATTCTGTCCATTTGCCCCCAAGTACCTTGAGAATATCCTTGAGAAATGCTAAGGAAAATCTCCTGGAAGGAGATCACCAAGATCGAGGGGCCCTAAACAGCTCAAGTGCAGCAGAATCAGCTATTAGATGAACCCTGACATGCATTTCATCAAGACAGATGGTGATGAAAAGAAAGGAGATATTAAAGACCCCAAAAGATCAAAGAAATTCTTTCTTTCTTTTCATGGCCAAACCTCCATTGTTAGTGCTTATCAGTAGTATCAAAGATGTCTGCCTTTGTCCCTGGAGTGAACCCTTGTAATCCTAGGACCCGATCTCAGATGCACGCCAGAGATGAATGCTCTATGGATTTACCTTCATGCAGCAAATTATAATCATAAACTGAGTTAATTCCAAAGTTTGAAGTAAATAGTAAGGATCACGAAAGTCAGAGTAGCACTTTTCAGGCCTTGAAATTTCTCCTCTTGACCCCCTACTGAACTGTCAGACTGGGGTTTTTTTTCCTGTTCTAGAGGTAAATGCGAAGTCAGCGGATTAAACAAGTGGCTCTAAACAGGAACCGCTACTCCGGGCTTAATTGGGTGGAGGTAGTTAACTTATCTCTACAAAGGGTGGAATTCTTTACACAAAAAGCTCCTCTCCCACTAATTTAAACTACCACTGTGAATCATGTATAAGTGTGTGCAAGTGGGGTCTTGTCCACTGCATGAGAGATTGGACTGGGCTCGTTACCTAACCCCATTTATCACTTAGTAAGCTGGTGAAACCACATGGATACAGCACGACCTTTGCCTGCAAGGAGCTCACCATCAGGAAGGAAATAACAGAACTGCGATCATATTTTTGGTAATACGGTCAGAAAAGTACTCCTGAAACAATGACAGTAAAATAGACAAACAAGGTCAGGTTCACATATTAGAAAAAATAACTAAAGGCAGACCAGAGAATGGATCGGTAGGCTTGGGAAGAGGGAGGAGGGGTGAGTAAAACTGAAAAGAAGTTGGATGGAGTTGAGTTCAAGACTTATACTGACATATGGCATGTGACTGTGGCCACAGTAAGGAGCTATTATTAACAAGATAGAATTGCAGGGGTTGGCGACTGGGAAGAAAGGAAAGGAGAGGAATACATTGGTGATGATCCCCGCGTTTCTGGCTTGGGCTATTAGATAGACAACTGTGCTGGTATTTTAAGTATGGTGCCCTGAAGAAAATGAAGATTGCTTGAGCAGGGATGGATGAAGCAAATAAGTTAATATCACTAGCCAAGATCAAAGAGATGTCCACGGGGGATACAGATAGAGAAGGAAGGGGTGGGCCGTCGCTCTGGATTTGAAAGTTTAAGCTTGAGCTTAGAAGAGCTTGCCGGGGAATGCTGTGAGGGCTGGGCTGCAGTTGAGAGGCAGGTCCCTGAGCTACACTCCCTCTTAAGGGGCTGAAAAAGAAGGCCCTGGATAGGAAGTGGAGATGGAGTGGACAAGGAGGTAGGTAGAAAGCAAGGGGAAACCTACTTCTTAGAATCAAGGAAGAGTCAATAGCAAGAGTGAGTCCATGGTATAAAATGCCAAAAAAAAAAAAAAGGGTCAAGATAAGGGCTTACTGGTTCGTAATTCAGTCATCGGTGTTTCTCGAACAAAGCACCTTCAGAAGCTGTGAACACAGCCTGGTTATGGCAGGTTAAACCCTGAAAAGATGTGGGATGTGATTTGATCAAGCAAGGTGCTAGCATACTGTTGTCCCTTTACCTACAAGGCACTGTGAGAGTAAACCCCCAGGTAATGTTGGAACTCTTCAGGCAGAATAACCTGTGCATTCCAAAGTTAAAAACAGTTCGGTAGGCTGTTAAATTCTACATAAAAATATTGCTGACTCTACTAAGAAGCAAAATTTTGTAAACATGAAAAACAGTACAGTCTGATGCGTATAATATCGAAAATGAAATTGCCCTCTTCTTCCTCTTCCGCCATTTGGACCCAGGCAAACGGCATTCAACTAATTCAAGGGAAAATTGTGTGTAGTCAAGGTAGAATCTGCATCGTGTTGAGAAGTAAAACAGATATTAAACAATGTGAGTGCTAAACATAGCAAAGAAGATTATGGGGACAGAGGGATTGGCCATGATTTTACATGTATTTCCTGCTGCCCATTTTTGTTGAAAGAAATATACCTAATTAGAATGAGATATATCTTGACTCACCAGAAAGAAAAACCCCACGGAATATCGTTGCTCACTTTTACAATTAAAATAATGTCATGTCCTTTGTGTTTAATTTTGGATGGCATATTACGTACATTGACAGGTCATCTTTTAACCAAAATGCCTTTGTCATTTATGCAACAAATTTAGATCTAATATGTAAAATAACGTGCCCTCAAACTTTCCCGGAAATAAGGATGTTTCTCAATAAGCGACTCTGGATTTTTTGCATGTATAAATAAATTAAGTCAAAATGAATGCTCTCTTCTGATTCTGAATCACTGGGAAGCAAATGAGTGGTTCTGATGCATTCATTAACTTAAGGCCGGAGCGCAGAATGTGTGTGCGGTATTTCTCACTGCAGAACCGGCACCTTCCACGTGACACCAAGGCTACGTGCACGGGTGACATCACTGGAAGACACTGGGGAAAATGCAACTAAAAATCTCTCCAAAGTTTAAAAAAAAGGACTGTAGTCCTATCTTAATGAAACTGGAGAGAATAAGAAGATTTTGACTCTTGAAGAAGGGGTCTCTCCCTTAGTTCCCTGATGAAGGTCTTAGTGGAGGCTAAGGGACTTTTCATTTTGTGCGTACTTTTTAAAAGTAAATTTATAAGTAAAGCCACTTATATTTTGTGACTTCAGGAATTTAATGGAAAATGCTATCAAAATGTGTTATTGTTCTCTATCTGGCCTAGTCATTCTCACACACACACACACACACACACACACACACACGTAATGATTTTATTTCTGTCATGGCCAGAACAAAATGAGTCACCAAATTTTCTTTATGCTAAATGTGCAACATGAAAAATAATAAACATACAAAGCTTGATTAAGGTAAATTCAAAAGCATTATTTTTACTGGCACTAGGATCAAATATACATGGACAACACTGATGAAGACAAAAGGGTTTTGTGTTTCACATTAATGACCCTGAAGAAATGTATTTTCTAGTCACCAAAATCCCTGGAATAATAGCCTTGTTTCTAAATATACAAGACTGTTTCAATTCTAAATTGGTTTCCTCTTCTCCACAATAAAAATGATCCTGTAATGTTTGGTAGTAAATGAATGAAAACACAGAGGTGCAAGCGAGAGACTCTGGAGGCCAAGAATAATAAAGAGCCCATTTTGAGTTTGAACCTGATGTTTCAATTCCATTGAATTACAACCCAGGTTTTATGCCTTACATGAGAGGAATGATTAGATCATAATATTACCAAGGCTTTTAGTAGCATCCACTGTTTGTGCCCCTACAAATTACTGGTGAGGTCGAGCTGGGAAATCAGATGTAGGTCCCAGGTCAGGCACAGGTGTGATTTATGTAAGTCTAATTTGACAGTTTGCTCAACTGCCCCAGTACAGCACATTCTGAAAGTTACAGACCACATACTTTTATTCATTTTCAATTTACAACCAACAAAGAAAACAAATTAGGCTACTCTACAATTCAAAGTACGAAAATAGTTTTAAAGGTGATTTTTCTTGTGGTTGGCATTTGGAATGACATTTCCACTTTGTATTATTTATATATATACTAACACTATCTAATACTAAGTAATATTTTAAAAAAATCAAGCCTAAATCCATTAAATAACATTGTACCAAGACTTCTGAAACTGAGTTATACCTATATTTACATCATTTTGTTCCAACTCATTATTTTTACTTCTCCCCCAAGTGTGCAGTGTAAGTTTTAAAAAATCATTTTAACTTACTTTTATACTGCAGAAATTAATTTTAAAGGAATGCATAATATGGTCCAAGGACAGGGGGAAAATCAGTGCCTTTCCCCTTTTTCTCTGAAACATCGGTGCGCTGCATGCCCACAGGCCCTGGCTTGCAGGCCTCCCCTCGAGTTCCAGCTGCTGGCCCGGTTAGCAGCATCGCCTTTCACGTCGACGTGCCTCAGTGTGGACAATAAATTATTCAGCAACCCTATCAATACACAATTTGCCTAAATTCACCCAATATCACATGCTAGATTTTCAGCATTCACACAATAGCCGCAATTACTTCCTAACTTTTGTAAAGAATAGCATGGCTATGAAAATTGCCACAATCGTTTTACAAACACAGAATGAATCCCTGTGGTGACAAAGTGCCAAAATGAACACCTTTTGTGGTTGCATAAATCTTTCTGGCAAGGAAGTAGCCGTGTAATTAAATAAACCTGTACAGCTAAAAAGAAAAACAATTTTGCCTCTAAAAAGCCATTTATTACCTGCTTATTACTCTGCAGCCGGAATCTAATAGTTAGGCCTTTTCAGAGATGGACCAATTATGTTACCAACCCCGCATTGCTCTCCGAGGCAGGGAACGTGATTTGAATCGATTTTGATGACTCTCTACGAGGAGGAAGACAAATGAAGGATTTTCATTACAGCATTCTGCTGCCCTTTTACAGTCACTCAATCTTTTCTAAAATATTGAGATTTTTAGAACTTCCACAGTGCCTTGTTTAGTAACTTCTAGAGGAAAAGGGATACAGAGGATTCGTTCATTTAACAAATACACATTGAATATCCACTATCAATAAATGCCATGCTGCAGTTACGTTGCCTGCTTTTTTGAAAGGTTGTGTCTACTTGAGTGAAAGCGGGAGGGTGATCTCAGTTACTTGGGTTCATGTAGGAGGCCAGGACCCTCATGCTTTTGGTTCACAGGCAAACAAAGTGACAAGGACCAAGGGACTTCTCTACAGACTCTGAGTCAATGGATTCCTGTGGGACCCTGGAACCTGCATTTTAATTAGCACCCTCAAGAAATTCATGAACACTGCAGTTGAGCAGACGCTATCCTGATGGCGCATACACCTTGAACCATGTTGACTAGGCTCTGCGTTTTTGTGCTGACGCATAGCACAGCAGAGGTGGCTAGCATAAAGGCTGAACAAGCAAACACTACATGAATAAAATGTGAACTGGGCCATTACTATTTGGAAAAATTAACTAGCTCAGCATACTTCACCTTTGAAGTAAACCATGGGAGCCTCCATTTTAAAGGGATAAAAGGAGTTGGTATTTTTTTTAATGCTGTTCAGTTACAGTTGTTCCCACCACACCCCACCACTACTCTCCCCTGCTCAACCCACCCCCACCTCTGAAACTAGTGTGGGATTGGTCGTTAGCAAGGGGAAACTGGGGCTGTTGCCTTCTGGTAATAAGCAGAGTTGTAGCCTGTGACTTTGAATTTGCAACAGGTCATTGCAGCTTAGATTTTGGACAAAGAGGAGTTGTAGTCATAATTAGAATAGTTCTTAATGATCTTCTTACAGCGATTGTGTGGGCTGGAACAAAGAATAGAGGACGATTTTCCATGCATAGCATTTCCAAAATGCCATAACTAAGTAAGAGAAACATTTATGTTTTTGTAAAATGCTCTGGCTTTCTCAGAATCAGAGAAATCACATATTTAGAAGGATTCTTCAGGGTCATCTAGTCTAACCCTAATTCTCATCTACCCACCACCAGATACATGAAACATAGCACATAAATTCATAAAGGATTTGATTAAAACAAGATGCTTTGATAATTGAAGCTAAGATACCTTTCCAGAATTATGCTTTTAAAAATCAAGAAAACCAAGTTATTATTAACTATCGTGAATGTGAATTATAGATTGAGTCACACTCTGTTCTGGAAAAACTTATTTTTTTAAAGCAGGTACTTGTTAAGTACTTACCCTACACTAAATGCTTTATATGAATCTCATTATTTGACTCTATTAAAGTTGGTATTATTTAGACAGATTAAGAAATTTAGAGATATTAAATTACTTAGTTGAGATCACACAACTAATACCAACATTCAAAAGCAGATCTGTCTAATTCCAAGGCAGAAACAGAAATGCCATAAAAACAGCTGGAATGATGGTCTGAATGTGATTTTTTTAAAAAGTCTGCAATCATCCAACAACTCATAAATAAGCGGAATGGACTTCTAGAGTCAGACAAATCCAGTTTGAAATCTTCTGTCACGTACAGGATCTTGGGCAGAGATCTGAGCCTCTCTTTGTCCCTGTGACCTATAAAATGGGTCAATAAAATCTCACTGAGTGCTTATTAAGATTATATGTAAAACACCTGGTAGGAGAGTATCTGACAAGTCCTTGCCACTCCAGAACAAAAGAGGCAGTTCTTTAATATAGTACACTAATATAAGAAAGTACCACGTTCATTTTTGGTCATTGGAATCCAGGGTTAGCGCCCCTCAGATTCACGTCCCCAAGCCTGTGGCATAGTGTGGCTATTGTGTGTTAATATGCACAAATATACGTGTTCATCATGGCTACACACAGGTACTGTCCCTAGCAAGAAAAGACAATGCGTATCAATGCAATGCATCATTGTTTCATGAAAACCTCCCGATCAGAAAGTGTAGAGATAGATATTAGGGGGCAGAAATTTCTAACCCATTCCGACATCCTAAATATTCAATTGCTACTACATCTGAGATCCAAACAAATAAATTGATTTGACCAAAATCATGTTGGAAGTGAGTACTAATTCTAGAACCTGTAGCTCCTTCTTGCTCTAGATGGACCTTCTATTTGCATTTTGCATATAAAGAATATACATAGGTCTGGCAATTTTTTAATGAAGGATTTTTAAAATACTTTGAGCATCATATCCTAAGAAAATAATCCAAAATAGGTAAGACTTGGGGGAGGATGGGAGGGCTATATGCATGAAGAAACACTCTAAAGTATTTTTTTTCAACCATTGATCAATTTCAAGTTGCCACAAAGACCATTCTCTTGTCTAAGTCTTCATTGGAGTGGCAAACGCAATACCCTAACCATTGTATTTAAATTGACCTCCTCTCCCCAGCTCTATCCTTCCCTCCTCCACTTTATTTTTCATGCCATTTGATGACACATTGCACGGTTTACTTATTTTTTGTATGTATTAATACTAAGCATCTCTTCACAAAGGCTGAAGTTTCAAGAGGGAATACATTTTAGTCTCTTGCTCACTACTGGAGTCCCATTGCTGAGAACAACCCCAGGAACACGGGAAAGGTTCAAGAAGGTTTTTTTCATGAATTAATGAATGAGTGGTCTCCAAAACTAGGAGACGGGGTTGGTAAATTACGGCATGATATTTTATTCTGCTTTCAAGTGGTATAGAATTTAGAAAGCAACTGTAGCAATCACTAGAATATGCCAGTTAAGGGAATAAAAAACTATTTAAGTTCAGATATGTACTTAGAGGGAAATAAGATAACACTATGTACCAGAAAAAAGAAAAGGCTAACAAGAAATGCAAAAAGGGAGTGGGTTTATGCTTTTTGTTTTCTATTTTAAAATGTATTTTGTTTCATTTGGGAACAGCAGCAAGGCATGGAGAAAGGAAAGTAAGCGAGAGTAGGTGAGAAAGAACTATAATCACGAATGTTCTGTCTCCGAGGCTGGGGATACTGGGGGCCTGCGTGCTCCTTGCCTGAATTCCCTGCATCTTTATATAAAAGGAAGATGGAACTTTTTAGCCAAGGAGTATATCAGGGCTCCGTTTTCCTCTTATTGCCAGAAACATGTAATCTGTGGAATTGGCTCAGGAATTGGCAAGTTAAGAAATTTAATATGAGCAGAATAGTTAGTCTTGTTCACATTCCTTCCGTCTGGTCATGACAGATCTCCTGAATTCCCTTTCCATGTTTCCACATCTGTTTGTCTTACTGCTGTTTCGTTTTTAAACTGTTCTTTTCTCCTGCGGTCTCTGCCGTCATCCTCCCACTCCTGTCTTTGTCCCAGTCGCGTGTATTGTTTCTCCCTCCGTGCCTGGTTTGTGTGTGGGTGTTTGCCTGAACAAATACAGCCATGGCACTGACAGAGAAATCCGGAGCAGCCGAGGCCTCCTAATCCTGCTCCCCTCCCCTCCCTGCCTTTTCTGTGCCTCTTGAGCCGGATGCCTGCCCGCTGTGGTTCGCATCCACCTTGGTACACCACCCCTGGGCTGTTCCCTGCCACTTTCTGCTTCTGCAGAGGCAGGGCCCGGGCTCTCCGGTCGGTCGGCAGCCCTTCTGCACCTTGAGGGATGGCTGCCTCAAAGAGAGATGCTGCCTGTTCCCTTCTTGGTCTCAAAGACAATTGCCGATCTTTATTCTTCACATCGTGTTAAGTTTATTGCTCCTTGTAGTTCCACTAATGCTAGAAGACAAAGTATGTCCCCAATGCTAATAGTTGAATCCTGAGAATCATGTAATTTTGGAATCAAGAGGAATCATAAAAGCCATGCAGTGAAACCCCAGTTAGCAACCCACAGTCGTTACAGTGCTAAGTGCATTGTAGGTGTCTGAGAACTATTTGCTGTCAATAAGTGCTGCAAAATCATTCATTGTGGACCATAAGATACTTACTTTGTGCCATTAGCCTGTGTTTCTTAAAGAAAAAAATGTTCAGCCACCTTTATTCACATAGTTCTGTAAAATCCATAAACGATGATGGAGAAGGCTGGGCCTTCTTAGGTAGTCGGGAAATGGAAAAACATATGTCCATTTTTATTATATCAAGCAAGGTTGATATGGAGAGAAAAAGGAAAGTTACTGGTGCAAAAACAAGAAGGAATTGTGGTGAAAGGATGACATGTAGCTAACAACCTCTTTCACTTCTAAGAACTATTCAGTAATGGAAGGGGTTGCCAAGGAAAGCCGAGAAACCACGGCGCTTGAGATGAACAACATGCCCCTGGTGGGTGGGATTCAGAGAGTGGTCAAAGTAGGCCTCTCTTGATGGAGCAAAACAGAATAAATATGTTACATGGTTCTTCCTGCAAGAGTCTGGGGAAGGTTAGATTTTCGCTGCACTGGAAAATGTGAAGGGATTAGAATGAGCAAGTCCCTCACCTACCTTCACGTCGCCAGCAGAGCTACTTTAACGTGACCCCGGAGAGCAGGAGAACTGTATGCACGGCGCCTCTGGCAGGACAGCTGAGTTTTTCAATGGTAATTGTTTATTGTTGTTTTTCTTTCTTTAAGGCTTGTAAATTTTATAGTTCCCAGTGGTACGTGGTGAACTACAAATATGAACAATATTCTGGAGACATTCGACAGTTACCTCGGTAAGAAATTATTATGAGTATAGCTCGGGTTTTTCCCATGTATAAAATACTGCTTTGTTGAAGTTCTGCCCTTGTTGATGAACACATGTGTGTCAGTCTAGTGTCAGGGGATATTTTACATTTAAAAATAAGAGTCACAATGTAATAGTTTATTCCACGATGTAATGTGTGCACAGTGACAAAATTGGGAGTGAGATATAAATGTTATTCTTGTTTAATTGTTGAACATAGTCTGTGAAGTGCCCTTGTACCACTCCTCTCTGAACTGTCCTCTCAACAGCAGATACAGAGGATTAGAAAAGTTCAGTTTGGATCCAGATTTTTTCCTGACAATATTCTATAGAGAGTGTTCAGATTTGCCATTGGATCCATGTATCTCCATGCCAGGATGTCAAAAATCACTAAAATAAACCACCTCTCCAGAAGTGACATGTGTTTACAAGAAGCACATCTCATCAGACTAAAATGATGCAAATAATCTGGAAAAAAAAACACGTAAGATAATCAAAAGAGATGTTTTTATTAACCTTTCCTCAAGTGAAATTTTGAGATGATACACATTGCATCTAACTTTTTAACGGACATATGGTTCACATTCAGGCACCACTTTCCGAGATTTCCCAGCCCACCCCCCAACCATCTTTCCAGACTCAGACCCTTGAAGGTGCTGCTCTGAGCTTCTGAATGCAGAATTGGAGAAAAGAGTTGTGGAATGGCTCTGAGAAGGCGGCGTGTGAGCTCAGATCTGAAGTCACAATGGCTGCCGCCACTATGATTCTGGGAAAGGGTTCTCAGGGGGTACAGCATGGGCAGAGGTCCTGAGGTGGGAACGAGCATGGTCACCTGAGCAGACTGACAATCAGGCAGGCTGGAGCAGGAAAGAGAGTAGGTGACATGAAACTGTGGAAACTGAGGCAGGAGACCTGTGGGCCCTGGAAAGGAGCCCGGAGTTGACTCTCTTGGCAATAGAAGCCTGTGGAAGTTGTAACCAGGAGCGTGACAAGAGCCAGTTCACCTCTCTGCAAGATGACTTGGTCTGCTCCATGGAAAAGGGGATTGCTGGGATGAGAATAGGAGAGAGAGAGAGACAGAGAGTCAGAAACAGAGTGGGGGGGGGGCGTTTCTTTTGGAGTTGCATTACTGTGAAGAGCCAATGTTCCTCCAAAACAGCAGATCTTTTTCAAACAGTGAACGCTAACTTTTACCAAATCTCTGAACGTTCCACGAGGTCCAGATCACCCTCAATAGATAGCTCGTGGCGACTTCACGTTGGGAGGGCCCCGACACACGCTCAGCTTTCGTGAGCCTCTGAATTGCACTCGAAAGGTCCGGACGTTAGCGCACACATTTCATAGGCTCAGATGAAAAGCAAGGCATTTTTCTTTTCACATAAGACTTCCTCTTTCTCAAAATAGTTGGGAGGAGTTGGTACGACTTGGAAACTGTGTCCAAGCACTTGGAACACTGCATAGGAAGCGAGAGTGTAGAAAGCAGTGTGTGGCGGGCCTGTCAGCTAAGTGCCTCCCGCTCCGTTGAGGTCTTGAAATTGAAATTTCTGTTGGCTTTATCCTTCAGCGCTGTTTTTCTTTTCTTATATTCATGATGCCATAAAGACAGCTCTCAGAGGGGAAGAGGATGGGGGTTGGGTGAAAAGGGGGAAGGAATTAAGCAAAGAAAAAAAAAAACGCACGGACACAGACAAAGTGTGGCGATGACCAGAGGGAAAGTGGAGTGAGGGGAGGTAAGGGAGATACAAATACAGATGGAAGGAGGCGTGACTTGGGGGAGGTGAGCGCACAGTGCAATGTACGGGTGGTTTTTAACCAGTGTGCCGCAAGGATTTTTAAAACGTGCAACGCCTGACTACATAGTCAAGGACACGGTCCCTTTGCCCTTAGATCAGGGGCGTCAAACTCACTTTCACCGGGGCCCACATCAGCCTCGCGGTGGCCTTCGAAGGGCCGAATGTAATTTTAGGGCTTTGTAAGTGTAACTACTCCTTAGCTAGGGGCTAGGAGCTCGGTGCTGCCGCCAGGTAGAAACAAGGTGCTGGGCCAGACAAAACAAGGTGGAGGGCCGGATTCAGCCCGAGGGCCTCGTGTTTGCCACCTGTGCCTTAGATTGTCAAATTTAAAAAATGACAACAGGCAACAGTAAGTATACCATGTGAAGGAATCAAAATTATACCTATTTTTTTTTTGTCAGATTGGCCAAAATATATTTGGGTGTGCTGCAGAATTTTGGTAATTAATTTAGTATGCCAAGAAATGAAGAAGGTTGAAAGTCACTGCAGTGTACAGATGATATATTATAGAACTGTACACTCGAACCCTATATAATTGTTTTAACCTGTGTCGCCCCAATAAATTCAATAAGGGTAAAAATAATGAAGAAAAAAGATATAAAAGATTTGCGGCATTTTTCTTCTATTAAAACAGTAGAGAAAACACCTCTAGTAGGTACAGGGTCTTATTGACTTGGAATTGTCATAGAACATAAGCAAAAAATTCTCATAAGAGGAAATGCAATGGTAACCAAAATATTGTTGAGAATTTTTCCTATTTTAAATAAAGGAAATGGAAGTAGATACCAAGAAGGGGAAGATTAGGACTTCCACAAAATAAGAAACTAATGAACTATATATATAGCTCATTAAACCATAGAAACTAAGCTACTGTCTTACACCATGCACAAAAATCAACTCAGAATGAGTTAAGACTTGAATGCAAGACCTAAAACCATAAAACTCCTAGAAGAAAGCATAGGCAATGTTTTTTCTTTGTATTTGACACCAAAATCACAGGCAACAAAAGCAAAAATAAATAAGTAGGACTATATCAAACTAAGAAGTTTCTGCACAGCAAAGAAAACTATCAACAAAATGAAAAAGGTAACCTTTGAATGGAAGAAAGTATTTGTAAATCATGTATCTGATAAGTGGTTAACAGCCGAAATATACGAAGAACTCATACAAATCAACAGAAAAAAAATTCAACAACCAATCTAGTAAAAACTAGGCAGAGGCTATGAATAGACATTTCTACAAAGACAACATACAGGTGGCCAACGGGTACACGAAAAGATGCTCACCGTCGCTAATCAACAGGGAGAGTAAAATCAAAACCACAATGACCTGTCAACTCACACTTGTTAGAGTGGCCATCGTCAAAAAGAGAAGAAATAACAAGTGTCAGTGAGGATGTGGAGAGAAGGGAAGCTTCATACACTGTTGGTGGGAATGTCAATTGGTGTGGTGACTGTAGAAACAAGTATGGAGGTTCCTCAAAAAATTAAGAACAGAACTGCCATATCAGCCAGCATTTTCACTTCTGGGTATTTACCCAAAGAAAATGAGAACACCAATTCGAAAAAGTATATACACCCTATGTTCACTGCAGCAATATTTACAATAGCCAGGCTATAA
This sequence comes from Carollia perspicillata, assembly GCA_004027735.1. Lineage (NCBI taxonomy): Eukaryota > Metazoa > Chordata > Mammalia > Chiroptera > Phyllostomidae > Carollia > Carollia perspicillata. The sequence goes on from PVKM010023947.1 coordinate 18,276, forward strand.
AAACAATCTCACTACTGATGGGTGAGTGGAATACTGTTCCTTCATAATAAAAATAAAGAAAAAGAGTGAAATCTTGCCATTTGCAACAACAGGGTGGCTCTCAAGGGCGTCATGCTAGGTGAAATAAGTCCAAAAAGACAAATACCATATGATCTCACTTATGTGTAGAATTTCAAAACAAACAAGCAAAACAAGCTCATCGATACAGAGAACATACCGATGGTTCTCAGAGGCAGGAAGTGGGGGAGGCAGATTGGGCGAAGAGGGTCAAAAGGCACAAACTTCCAGTTATAACATGAATGTCACGGGGATGTAACATACGGCATAGCAACCACGGTTGATAATACAGTATGGCATGTCCGAAAGTTACTAAGAGAGTAGACCTTCAAAGTCCTCATCAAAAGGAAAAATGTCACAGCTGTGTATGGTGATAGATGTTAACTAGACTTACCATGGAGATCATTTTGCAGTGTATACAAATTTAGATTCATTGTGTCATACACCTAAAACTAATATATTATCTGTCAGTTATACCTCAATTTAGAAAATATATATGAAGTAAAAAATATGTATGATGCCAATGAGCTCATTAATCCATGGGGTAAAATACAAAGATATATGACATAGTTAAATGATTTACTACAGCTGGTTTGATATAAAGAAGAAAATTTTATAGAATGTATTTTGTGACTGAAGACCAAGTAAAATGTAACCAGTTTGAGTGGGTTGCACTAGAACAGAATTTCTTTTAAATAAAAGAACATTTGCCAAGTGTCGACAGTGAGCCAGGATATGCTAGATGCCATGTGTGTAGCATCTCACTTAACACACATAATCCCACAGAGTGGCAACTGTCATCGCTATTGTGGAAAGGGAACTTGAGCCCTGAGAGGGCCAGCAACTTGCCCCTGACTTCACAACTGTAACTGATGGGACACCCGGGCATCCCCACACTCCTTATATGAGTGATGGAAGTAATTTGTGTGTAGAAATGAGAAATGAGACCACCTAGAAATGACAACTAACTTGGGTTTGAACATCAGAGAGTAAGGTCCCTATTGAGCCCCCTTTTTTTCCAGAACCCCAAGGACTCAGAGACCCCACAGTGCTGCTAGGGTAAGAATGTTAAACTCAGTAGCTGAGGTGCTTACATTTTAATGACCTGTAAAAGAGTGAACGGTCATTGCCCTGTGGGCCTGCAGATGTGAGACTGAGTGGTGATGCGGGCCACCTGAAGGCAAGGAGGCTGTGCCGAGTGGGCCAGTGGGAATAGGGCTGACTACGAGAGAAGAGTCCTCTGTAGCCCCCACGGCTGGGCGATGGTCTGAACACTGTCCACCATCTAGAGCCTTTCCTTGTGTGACTGACATCACCTCCTGTCGCTCTCTCTCCCTGACCATGCTCCAGCCCCCAGCCTTCCACTCCTGGACATTCCAACCTGGTCCCTCCCCAGCACCGGTACTGTCACCATTCACTGTGCCCCAAATGATCTTCGCCCAGATTGTCACACAGCCAGCTTCTTCTGACTCTCAGCTTATATGGCCATCCGTGACCACCTTTCCTAAATCTGGACTCTGCCACCACACCTAGATCATACTTTTTCTCCTCCCCTCTTTAATTTTCTTCACGACCATTTTCACCCAGAGAAATTGTCTTGTGTGTCTATGCTAAACAATCTATTCTCTGCTTCCTTGGAATGCAAGTGCCCTCAGTTTGGGGATTTATTTTCTTGTGTATGGGTGGTGGTATTGAGGGTCTTCTGTGTAATAGGTACTATCTGGGTACTCAATCACTTAGGGGCAAGAAGAATGAATTCCAAGAATCAAGGCAGCTCACAAGTTCCACTGAATTTGATGGAGCAAACTCACAATTAAGAAAAGCCAGCAATGAAAAGGCATGGCCCCCTTTGCTCACCCCTCACCCCCACTGCATGATCTCAATTGACACTCACTGGCCTGCACTTTTTTTTTATGAGTATAAGGTCAGCAAGAACATGGTTAGGGACTGATGGAGTTGGCCAAGTGTGTCTCTCTGGAATACCTTCAGCATAGGAGACAATTTGCGATGGGAATACTGAATGTGCCACTGCGCTTTTTGCTTTCAATAGTCAGATTCTGAGGTTGCTTCTACACAGTATACATGATCTTTTAAAAAATATGCCCTGCAAATTCTTCGTGTAAAAATTTCTGGCTAGATATCAAGGAGTGCCTGATATGGTATTGTCCAGTTTCCGTTCAGCTGTGAGGGATGAGACTGTATCAAGCCTAAGAAAGTTTATTTGTCTTATTCAGCATTGTAGAGCCAGGGCTACTCTCTCGCTCCTCTGTGCTGATCGGTGATGCTGTGACATAGAGGTGTTTCTGTGCTGCCATGGAAAAGCTCAAAGCGAGCACAATTGCCAATGAGTCACACTGACGCTGACTTCTGGGGAAACCACGGTCAGGAAAGCAGCGCAGCCTAGTGGCCAGGGCACAGGCTTGTTTTTGAAACAGGGTTCCTCCATCGACCACCCTGTGCCCTTGGGCATGTCTTGTGAAGGTGAAACAGGAAGGTAATGAAAATCAC
>PVKM010023948.1:0-20850 GCA_004027735.1 Carollia perspicillata
GGGGGGCAGTCACAACTCCTGAAACCAGGCAGAGCAGTTCCCAACAAGGAGGAAATTCAACCACTGCTGGATGGGAAAAGGGAGAAGAGGTTGGAAGGAGCTCAGTGTCTTACTCACATGACCTGGCACTCTGTGTCCCTAGGATTTGCCTACTCTTCACTAGAGCAATTATGTATTCCTTTAGCAAGTATTTTACTGAAATGCCACTAATGTGTTCTGTCCAGGGCCTAGTGTTGAAGATATCAAAGTGAACAAAGAATAAACTCCCACACCCTGCCCTGCTTTTCCTTCATTTCTCAAAATCAGCAGATTATGCTAGAAGATTCACTACTTAGGAGAATGAGGAAAGCGTGACTGATGCCACGTCTCTAAAATTCTTTGACCTGTTCAGGTATCTTATCTATTGTCTTTGTGCTAATTACAAAGAATTTGCTTCAGGGAGTTAGGCTAGAACACATCCATTTAAAAAAGAAAACAGATTAAAGGCATTAAATAATTATGAAACAATTTATTATTGCTTTAAGTATTTAAAATAAGGATATTTAATACCTTCAAAGACACTTTTCAACCTGAGTTTTCCCATTACCCAAATTATTTTCTAACAGTCTGTTAGTTATGAGAGGAGAATTCTAACCAATTGGTTAATGGTCCCTAACCACTTTAAAGAGTTCAAATTACTCTTTCTTAGGTCTTGTTTACTCACTTTTGTTGCTGCTTTCCATTGAGAACTCTCTGTGGAAATTATTTTCAAAGTTATCTGTTAAATGAATAGAGAGATCTAGAAAGACATCTATATTTGACCTTCTTATACATTACCTAAGTTGCTAACTATCCCAATTCTTGGATACTAAGAACAATAATTATTATTTGCTAAATGCCAAAGACATGCTAGGCATTGTGCTGCGTCTTGCATAAGCATTGACTCATTATCACATACAGCAGTTTTGTCAAGTAGGTTCAGTCCCACTTCACAGCAAACCAAGACTTAGTTAGAGAGGTGGAGTTGACAGAGCTAGTGAGCAAAAGTGACAGCTCCCAGATGGGGGGACAAGACTCCTAAGTCTGTCCCCCAACCCCACCCCACTATATCAATACCTAAATAAAGTCTTCTACTAGTTCTCAAGGATGTCAGTAATTTTGATGTGTCCAAAGTCACAAGGAAAGAATCCGTAGTCTTTGCTAGTCATGTATAGAAATAGATGTAGATATAAATTATTAATCTGTTAATTTTAGTCTTCAATTTCCTTTTGTGTAATGGAGTTAAATATGACATTTCGGTATTTAAATATTTTAAACTTAATGCGTTAAATAAAAAAGCAGCAGAAACAAGGCCGCCACTGTGCCCTCCCCTCCACACCCTTCCTGAAACAGTCATGAAGTCCTCATGGAAGAGGGGCCCTCCCTCTACCAGGCAAAAAGAGTGTCCTAATTTCTGAAGACAAAGGGACACCAAGAAGAAGCTAAGCAAACAGGCCTTGTTAAGATTGTCCAGTTTATCACACTTACCTCATACTCCTTAGCCTTTTAATTTCTCTGTAACTGGCCACTCTTCATCAAACCTGGCATAAAAATAACCATCTCTATTGCTTTAAGTCTTCATTTTTTTTATGAAGGTTCCTGTGTCACACAAAATATATATTAAATAAATTTATATGCTTTTCTCCTGTTAATATGTCTTTGCTAGTTTAATATTCAGATGTAGCCAGGGACTCTAAGAGGGTAGAGAAAAACTTTTTTCCTCCCCTATATATGTTTACTTATTCTTTGGCTATTTAGTCTGGCAAATTATTTCAAAAGATAAAAAGCTCATTTGATCTAAAAATACAAGAAAAAAATAAAGCAGGGTAAGGGAGACTAAGAATATAGGAAGGCAGTAGCAGATGGCTGTACTAATAGCAGAGCAGGCCTCGTTGAGAGAATGAGATTTGAGTGATGATGTGAAAGAGATGAAGTAGTCAGCTTCACTGGTATCTGCCAGGAGAGCTTTCTAGGCAGAAAGCAACAAGTAAACTGACATTGACCTTAAGGTGGGAGAGTGTCTGGTTTAGGTACCAATACTGCTGAAGCATAGTCAATGGTGGAAATTATAATAGAAAGTGAAGCCAAGAATAATAGGGAAGAGTAAAGTGGGTCATCTAAGACTTTGTAGTTTTCACTGGTAGCTTCTATTCCCAGTGTAATGGGGAGACATTGAAAGATTTTGAACAGAGGAGTCATAAGACATGATAAATGTTTTAACAGGTTCACTCCATCTCTAAGGGTCAAGTGTTTTACTTTATTTTTTTAAGATTCTATTTATTTATTTTTAGAGAGAGGGGAAGGGAAGGAGAAAGAGAGGGAAAGAAACATCAACGTGTGATTGCCTCTCACGTGCCCCCTACTGGGGACCTGGCCTACGACCCAGGCATGTGCCCTAGACTGGGAATTGAACCAGCAACCTTTTGGTGTGCAGGCCCATGCTCAATCCACTGAGCTATGTGAGCCATGGCAAGCATTTTATTTTTTTTTTTTGGCGGGGGGGTAAATTTTTTATTGTTGTTCAATTACGGTTGTCCCCCTTTCTCCCACATTACTCTCCCCTACCCTTCCCACCCCCCGCCTTCCACATTCAATCCTCCCCACAACCTGTTGTCCTTGTCCATGGGATCAAGTGTTTTAGTAATTTGGGTGAGATGATAACAGCTGGGACCAGGGTGGTGACACTGGCAAAGGTAGGATGTGGTGTATACCGAAGACAGAACCCATATGAATCACTGGCAAACTGACTGCAGAGTGTATGAGAGAGAAATCAAGTATAACTCCAAGGTTTTTTGCCAAAACAATTAGAAAAATAAAGCTGTTATTAACTGAGATGTGGACGTCTGAAAGTATTTTGGGGAAGAACAAGAATTCAATTCTGAACATATTGAGTTTAAAATATGTATTAAATATCTAAATGGCAATGTCAAGTTGGCAGTTGAACCCAAGAGAACAAGTCCAGACTGCAGGAAAATAGAGTTGGTATCAGATTTACTTTTATTTATAAAAATATATTTACAGGCCCAAATTTTATGAAATAATTCATACCATCTACATGTTTTTGTCACTGAAGAAATAAAACTGGAGCTTTTGCTCGTGAGGATATTGGAAGCTTTTCCATACTGGATCTATTTTTACATACAAAGAAAGTATCATATACTTATTTTTAGGCAACAGTAGCTTGTTTTGATGACTAGTACTGGCTATGATTTGTGTTTTGATTACTTTGGATGGTAGCCTGACAATTTCCTGACAACAAACCTTTAAAAGAATATAATTTACTGTTTCTCAATGGTTAACTTTAGGCACATGGGTTTTTTAAAATCTATCCACTTTATCATAGTTGATGTTTTTTTATTGTTCTTTTCAAAATAATATTCAAAAATTATTTTTTAGTAGATTGAGGAAGTACAGGTATGAAAACATAGCTAAAAGCCCAACTCAGTAAAAGAGGCTTGTGAGATAGAAAAGATTATCTACAGTAATAAAAATCTGAGCTTACTACTAGATGTATCATTTATGATGTCAAGTCTCAAGGTACAATGAGCCCCAACATAATATTAGAGTGATTATAAACAATCTCTTTAAAATATTGTATAACCCTTAACAGAGCCAAAAATATTTCAGGGAGTTTTGTTGTTGTTGTTCTAAAGCCTAGGGAACATTTCCTTACATGAAAAAATAAAAGCCAGGATTTGTTTCCTTCTTGGAGAGGTCTTCGAGCCTGTAAGAAGATGCATTAAAAAATCAAGCAGTTCCTCTTTTTTTAAATAAACACATAAATGGAAGTTCAAAGCCATGTGCCGAGTAATTAAATATAATAAGTAATCTATGTCAAAACATTTTCTACAACTGACAGGGTGTTCTGTGTTCCTTGAACTTTCTCTGTCTCTGTGTTCTGGAACAGTCTTACATAACAGGAGGCTTTCCCAGGAAGCCTTGTTAACATCTGCAGAATAAATGGATAAGTGAAAAGGGGAATAAATGAACAAGAGACAAAATGTCCATCAAGTTAAAATATTAACTCCCTATATGTAGCAATTTATTTTGGTTGAATTACTCTGTTTACCTATATTAGTAAAATTCCTCTTTAGAATTTGTAGACGATCTGTAGGTTTTCCAGGGAAAATGTCAGATATTGCCACACCTGGGACCTTAGAAATACAAAACTGGGCATTAGTGGACATTCCCTGAACTGAGAAATACATGAAAAACTGAAATATACCTTGAAATAGAAAAGTATGGAGTATATTATGTATAAAATACTTAACTAGTCATTTCCTGAACTGGGAAATACCTAGAAACCTGAAATATATTACAGCATGTGGCCCAGGAGGGATACAACTGGAGATGATATAGACTAACACCACCCAGCAAAAACAGGACACCAGACATGTCTTAATTTTCCAGTAGCCACACCAAGAAAGTAAAAAGAAACAAGGGAGGTTAATTTTAATGATATATTTTATTTAGATGAATATATCCAAATCATTACACTTCAGATGAAATCAATAACAAAGTTATTGAGGTATTTTATATTTTTTGCCAACTAAGTCTTCCAAATCTAGTGTGTACTGTATTAGTTTGGGCCAGGCACACCCGAAGTGCTCCGGAGCCTCACGAGGCCAGTGGCTACCGTAATGAGCAGTGTGGATAGAGACTGGTAATTTTTTTTTTTAATTTTGAATGATTTCTTTTTCAGAAAGAGGAAGATAAATATAATTCTAATATTTGTGGTTTGGTTTTGTTAATAATGTTATTACCATCTAAAATATTAGACACTAAGGACTCCAAAGTCTAATTGAAGTTATGTGGAAGTTTTACAAATGTCAATGCTGCATGGCACTTAACAAAGTCAGAACCCAAAGGAAGGAGAAGGCTGGAATTGAATGAAATGCAGATCTGCAAACTGCACCTAAAATTTGAGAAACCGCTTCACACTTCATCCCATGTCTCTTGATGTCAGTAGCTAAAGATAGGCTCTGGTCTTGACTTTTGAATGTGGGACTCCAGGCTTTCCACAGTGTCATAGAGGAGAATGAACATGGCTTTGGAACCAAGTAGATTTATATTTGACTAATGCCTATACCTCATCTTTGGTAAAATGGAGCTAGTAACACCTAGGTTGGGAATTTTTTCTTACCAACTGGGACAATATTGGTAAATTACTTTTTTCCTTTTCCCAATCTACCACAATTTGTTTCTGCCTTTTATTTGCTCACCTTGAATTAACTGCTATCACCTATTACCCACTCTAATTCTCCTTCTAATGCATTAATAAATATTGATAAATGCCCTTTCAGAGCATGCCCTGTGCGTGGAGTTCCTCAGGTAGCCAGCAGACCCGGCCTTAGATTGTTCCACCACCACCCCCATCATCCCACAGGGCTGGCTGTTCCTCCAACCACCAGGAAACTGCCGGGACAGGAGTTACATGTTAGCAGGCAATTACTCAATTTCTACTTTAACTACACCTTTTCCTTACTTATTTTCACTCCTGCTTCTTATTCTTTGTTATTATCTCACTTCCCATTGCCACCTACCTTGCTGGGGAGCATAAAATGAAAAGTTGTGAACATGAATCAGTCTGTTTTAGATATTAGTAAGATCATGTTAAAGTACTATAGAGTAAAGGTGCTTTAACTGTTGTGAAAAGTAATTTCAATACAGTACCAGTCAGGGAATGAGTCACCTGACAGAAAAGGTTTGTAAGACAAGGCTCCCACAGGGGCGCAGGAGAGGTCCTTCCTTCCAGCAGATAAAAATCATCACCACTGGCCTTTCAGGGAATCATCATAAGAAGGTCTTAGCATCACAAGAAACATAATTCCCACCTCTGCAATCACCCTAATTAAGATTTCCAACCCTCTCCATGACAAAAATTTGTGTTAAACTTGTATGTGCATGCCATATGCATGTGTGTGTTAGGGTTGAAGTAGGAAAAGAATTTGCCAGTTTTATACAGCACTCTGAGTAAATATAAATGTGCTGGTCTAATGAAACATGTTAATATAATTGTGGTTAAAAAGTACCATGTAAAAATACCAAATATTTCTAGGATTTTAAAATAGGATAAGCTTAACATATTCCAAAGAAAAAATGGTACACATTACCATTGACAATAAATAATTGACTTTTCAAGTCCAGTTTTAGCCTGCAGTGTAATTTAATTGTTTAATGAATACTAGAAGATTAAACAGAAGAGTGTCCTAGACCTTGGAGTCAAATGGGGGGGTGGGCAAATCTCACTGATATAGAACAAACCAAGGCAATAACACTAAGTGTAAAACAGACCACAAAATTTGTACATTAAATACAAACTTCTAGATTACTATTTTTAGCCTGTGTAAGCTTTGATTGAGAATGTCTTAGTTTTAGTACCAATTCTGTTAATTACCAAGTAATAATTTACATAGCATCTCTGAGCCTATTTTCCTACATTATACAAATTGCGATAATATACTCTGGGTTTTCTCAGTTCCTTCAAATTTAACATTCTAAAACTCCAATTCTATGTTCCAAAATGGTGTGTCATGGCTTATATTTTGAAACATTAAGATAAATATCTGATACAGTATAAAATTGCAGGATGAGGACAGGAGTCTCTATTTTATCAGAGAAATTAAAAATGCGGGTTTCCTCCACTATTTGAAAGCAGAGCATTCCTATGAACCTTTCGAAAACCAAAATGCAAGAAGCAAAGAAGCAATTACCTTAGAACATGATTGCTAACAGTTGCACAAAACAACTGCTAAAGCACAAATGCTCCCAGATGTAGCTCAAAGCTATCGTGGCCTGGTGTTGAGATGTTGAGCGTGAAGGAGCTTGGTGGGACCGCTCTCACCACTTGGCTTGCATGCCACCACTGTAACACCTCACTGAAAAATGAAAGCAATGCTATTTTCACTTTTTATATAAAAGTGAAAATCCTCTTTGAATTATTTTCTGTTAGCAAAAACAGGTACTAATGTAGGTTTTTCATAAAAGTAAAATGGCTTAAAGCAAACTTTTGAAAAGTGGGGAATATTTGTATTAAGCATCAAAATCTTCAAATTTCTTGGAAGCCAAAGCAAAAAAAAAAAAAAAAAGGCAGGGGTTACCACTCTTACTATCTGATGAGGCAGTTTCTCTTTTACATGGGAGAATCAAAAAAAAAAAAACACTTTCTGTGAGACTGTACTATTTTATGAAGTTACTGTGCTCAGTGAATTCAACACCAGCATTGTAGGTAATGCAATTTCTTCTTCATATTCTCATGTTGCTATGAGCTCTCCATATAAATTCAGAGAAACTAGTCCTGATCATCTCTCTGACTCTCAGGTTAACAGCCCAGAAACAGAGATAATGGTTTGGATTTTTACAAGCAACGGAATGGAGATAGCTCTTAATGATTTCAGTCTTTCTGGAACGTATGGCATTGGATGATAAATTGGTCATATTCTAGTTCTCCATGCTCTATAAATAGTCATGATGGAAATAAGAGAGAGAACAGAGGGTCTCCTGGTTGACATGGCTATCCTCTCTGAGTAGAACGTTAGCCCTTAAAAGAGCATTGGTTTTTATTTCTCTCTGTATGAAAATGTGTGCTCTCTGAGAAAAGACACTAAATCAAGGTACATGTAAGAAGGAAAGTAACTGCACAAATACTGAATTGGAGTTTGATACTGGCAAAGCTCATGATATAAACATCTTTCTATTATTTTGGCTTTCTGCTACCTCTAATCTTATAATCAAGATGAAAACATAAGTATGGGACAAAACCCAAACTCGGTGTTTGTGAATCTTTTCAGTTGGAAAGCTTTTCTGAAAAAGTTTTCCCACTCTGAACTTAAAAAGCCAAAAGCATCTAAGAGTAGGACGAAGGCCAAATTTCAGGTGTAATTGAATGGCCCATGAGGAATTTTGGTTGTAAGCCAAAAAATATAAAATGAAAAATGCTTTCCACGCTTTTTAGAGGCCTAACAATCCAAAATACACTGACATTTTAAATTATTCCTTCTTACTAGGTTGTTAATTCAATTAACTATCCTTTAGTTTTGACTAGCAAGCTATCTAATCTCCAGATGCCTTATATTTCAGTATTGATATGAAATGATTTTAATATATCTTCACATGTTTTCTTTTATACTGCAAAGAGATGAATAATGTCCAACCACTTTCTTATTTATTTATTTGTTTGTTTGTTTGTTTGTTCGTTTGTTTAGTGTTCCCATTTGGCAATTCCCCTTGGCTACTGTTCTACCTCATCAAAACCCACAGTCCATAAATTCTACAGCCTTTTCATGATCTACTACTCCCCTCATGTGCTCACTTCACTCCTTAACTAGAGCTTAGATTTTTATCATTAAAATAATTTTGTAGCCAAAATCTTAACTATTTCTCTCATTTCTCTCTATATTATACTCTCTTGACAAAATCCCAGTCCCAATTAAATTCACCTAATACAGTGAGTCTTAGCCTACAACCAAAACATTTCTTCTGGAGAAAAACATATACTTACTGAGTCTGAATGTACTTCATGGACACAAAACTCAAATTGCATACAACACTGCTCAGAAATTCTATTTACCATATGACTCTCCAAAATGGTTATTTCATGAATTTCTATCTTCAGTCTTCCTGTATCCCTTCTCCTCTAATCCATTCTCAGTTGACAACCTTGCCTCATAATTAAACAAAAAAGAAATATTAGACAATAGCTCATGCATCTTGACATACCTTAATATGACCAGATTACTTATGTCTGTAACCTCTTATGAATATATACATATATTGCATCCTTGGGTTTATCCAAGGCCAACCTCTTCTTTTGTGCTCTAGAACCCTTTCCTTTCACCTTCAAGGACTCTTACTACAATTACTTCCTCTTCATCCTGCAACTATTTCTATTTCTCTAATGAATTATTGCCATTTATCTGAAACACATTGAGTATTTCCTTTCTTTGATGAAATAAATCTTTCGTTGACCCCCTTTGTATTCCAGATTCTGTCCTGTCTCTGAGCTCCCATTCACAGCACAGCTTCTACCTTAAAGGGTGGTCAATCCAATGGTCCCTTTTTCGTTCTTGTCAGATTTTCTCATCAGCATTTGATACATTGTTTCTGAAAGTGTTTAATATTTTAATACAGGAAAACACATTTCCTGGTTTTCCTTTCACCTCACAGCTTACTCTTGCTAAGTCTCCTTTCTTTTTGAATCTTCTGATTAGCATCCCAAGTTGATAATGACAGAAATGTACCTGGATCACCTTTTCTTCTGTATCCACCTTCCACCAAATCCAAAGTTTTAGGTACCATCTATTTGTGAGAACTCTCAAAATTACTTCCCCAGACTTGGTCTCTTTCCAGAACCATAGATCTATATATCCAACTCCTACTCAATATCTCCATAAGATTTTCTGCTAAACATCTCAAAATCAACATAGTCCAAACAGAATTATTAAATTGTTTTTTACAAATTTGCTGCACTCCCAATTTTTAAAGAGTACTGCCATCCACATAGTTGAGTAAAAAAATCCAGATGTTATCCTTCATGCTCCATCTTCAAGTTGTATTGACTGTACCTCCAAAACCTACCTTGTATCTTCTACCAAGCTCTCTTCTTTCCCTGCACAGGTGAGCCTGAACAACATGGACTTGAACTGCATGGGTCCACTTACACATGAATTTTTTCAATAAATACTTAATTATATTTTATCTTTCTTATGATTTTCTTAATAACATTTTTCTTCCTATACCCTACTTTATTATTAGAATATAGTATATAATACATATAACATACAAAATATGTGTTCATTGACTATTTATGTTATTGGTCAACAGTAGCCTATTATGGCTTAAGTGTTGGGGGCAGTCAAAAGTTATATGAGGACTTCTGACTGTATGAGGAGATCAGCACCCTTAGCCCCCACATTGTTCAAAGGTCAACTGTACATCGTTATCATACTATATTCTTATACCTGGTCCCTTGCTTTTACTCTATTTTTCTACAATCACCTCTACAATTTTCTACATAATAGTCAGAGGAGTATTGAAATGTAAATTAAATCATGTCACTCCTTTCCTTTAAAATCTCTCGTGGCTTCTCATCAATCACAGTAGATCCAAAATAAATTAATGAAGTTAATTCAACCCCCTGAGCCACCTTATAAAAATCTACCCTGCCTCCTCCAGTGACATCTCAAATTTCTCACTAACCGTGCCTACCAACACTAGCCCTCTATGAACACTTCAAGCATGTTCCCTGCCTTTAGACATTTGGACCCTCTCTGTGGAAAGCTTTTTCTCTGGTCTCCTCACACTTAAAATTTCTCCTTTTTTTCACATAATATAACTACCATAGAGTCTTCTGACTACTATGTAATCAAAAGTAGCCACCCAGTCATTCTATTTTAATTTCTTACATTATAGTTATCCTTATTTGATATTCTCTTTCTTCCTTCCTTTCCTTCTTACTCTTTTTTCTTTAGTTAATACATTTTCTATTCCTTTTCTATTTTCTGTCTTCTAATTGCCACCAATAAAATATAAATTCTACAAATAGAGGAACCTTTCTGTTCTTTGCTCTGTCCCTAGCATCTAGACTAGCACATGTTTGGCACACAGGAGATGCTTAATAATTATTTATTTAATGTGTAAATAATTGAATGTTTCACATATAATCACTTGGATTACAATTAGTCAGTCTATATTCAGATCATTTGATTACAGTTTTTTATTACCTCTTTCTGATCTCATAATGATATGACCTCATGAAGTTAATAGTTGGTCAGTTCCTTTGTGAGGTGGATGACCAGGCTTGGGTGTAGGAGGCAGCCTTAGAACACTCTAAAGGACAGTTTCTAAAACACACATATGACCTAGGATTTTGGCTATATCAAGAAAATTAAAATCCATTAAAGTCTAAATAAGTCAAATTTACTATCAAGAAACTATGGTTAAGAGATGTTACTTTGGGGAATTTCCACCTCTAACCCAGATGAAGTAACAGACCAGATATACCTTCCCATCTGAATCAACATTAAAAAACAAGGTATATAAAACAATGTTTTTCAGATATGGAACTTTAAGAAGTGTAGGACAATGGTTCCTGAGAGAGGAAACAAAAGAAGTGAGCCCTACAATATCCTTAGCTGTTGTGAATATGGAGAGGGAAAGGAAGTTCAGGTAAAGCTCAGTGGCCTCCCTTGAGCTGAGGCGATAGAGTTGAGTGTCATAAGAGATGAAGTGGCTAGAGATCACAAAGCAGACTACATGAGATCGATGGAGACACAGAAAGAGACTGATTTTCAGATACTTGTTAAGCATTCCTCTCAAGTCTTAAGCTAAGTACATACATATGTGAGAAAATTTTCTGAGGCTGGAGAAATAATCATAAGAAAGAGCATAGAGACAATCCTGAAGCTCATGCAGAGCTGGGCACAATTTCTCTTTGCACCATCCAGAGAGAAAAATCCTCATAATTCATGGGACATCAGGTACAGAGCTCAGAAGGATATTGCCTCAGTAGTGGACAAAATTAACCCTAAACTAGAAACTGTGCTGGTCCCACCAACAAAGCTTAAAGACAATCCTCAAAGAGACAAACTAATTTCAAGTAATTTACCTGAATCTCAGAATCTCAGAGCATAGTTTATGAACACATTTAAGGATTTGAAAAAAAATGTTCCATCATCCAACAAGATAAAAATCACAATGTTGGACATCCACTAAAAAATTTCTAGGCATATAAAGAAACTAGAAGATGTGATCCATAATGAGAAGAATAATCAATAGAAATATACCAACATATGATAAGATGATAGTCATTGGAACTACATTCCATATGTTCAAGAATGTAGAAAAGCACATAGCACTTAGCAAAGTTCTGAACCTAAGAAGTAATAGGGTCATCACCTCACCCTATTTTCTGTCTTTGTTTAATATTTTTTCAACCAACAAAACCTATTAAATTAAAGCATGTGAGCATATAGAGCCCTACTTTTTGTCACCAACTATCTCTGTTAGGCAACTTTTAAATAAATAATCTCTAGTAATCTCTAAGATAATATTGTCTTTTTTAAGGAGTAACTTTCCATGTAATTCTTTTTCTTTAAGAGATTACTGGCAACATGTACTCCTAGTAAGTCCTCACTTAACTTTGTTGATAGTTTCTTGGAACTATGCAAAACGATGTATAATGAAACCAAATTTACCACAGGGTAATTGATATAAATAAGATTTAAGTTCCTACAGTGTCTCATACACATTCTAATGAAATAACATTGAGCAAAATGACATTATTTGAAGACCTACTATATTGGTTACTTTTGCAATGATCAGGAAATAATCAACACCTTTTTTCACTATGTCATGCGCGTGTCATAAGGAGAAAAAACTTCATAAAGAGGTCATAAAGTGCCATGATCTTTGGTCTCTTCTTATTCTGACTTGCGAAACCCTCTTTTAGAGCCCAAATAGCTGGGTTGCAGTCACCAAATATGAAAAAGTATGTCATAGATTAAGAGAAACAGCAGCCTTTTGGGAGCAATCAAAAATGCCAGCCAAACCAGCATGAGAGACTGGACCAGGGGAGAAAGATAAAAAAGATAGGAAGGAGTCACAGCTGAAGTCAGAGAGTGTAGAATCATCACCAAAAGAGAGACCATCATAAAACCAGGTAATACAAAGGGCTGGTTTGTATCAAACGCTTAATAGGTGCTATACACTTGTATTAAAATTGTAAAAAAAATTGAATCCCCACAATAGCCCTATTGGCTAGGTATTATCATAAATTTATGGATGAAGGAAGTTAATTACCTGAGATTAAATAGATTGTGAAGCTAGCAACTGATGGAACTGGGATTAAAACCATGGTGCATTTGAAATCAGAGCCTAGACCTCAAGGCACTAGACCACATCACCTCTTGCTAGAAGAAGCCAAAGGCACAGGGATTTAAATAGTGAATAAGCAGGAATGGAGGACTAGGCTTGGAACAAAGTTTTAAGAGTATGTCTCCCTCTCCTGCTGCACATGTTTTGTCTTAAAATAGCCATATTCACAAACTATTATCTGACAGCAACAAAAATCGACTAACCCTCACCTAAGCATACTTTTTTAGGGTCTCATATAGGAATCAAGACGATGCAGTTCTGACTTTTCAGTAAGGCTTATTCATAAGACAGTGACACTTCTTAACAATTGCCGTGATGATGATAACAATGGTAGCTATTATTTTATGGAGCACTTATTATGTATCAAAAACTGTGATTCACCAGTACAAAACTGGATAAAATACTGCCTTCTTTGAATAATAACGTTGAGTAATAATGTGTGTATGTTTGACATATGTGTATGTGCATGTTTATGTGCATTTCCAGTTGGCATGAGTGAATTTTCAAAGTTAATTAAAGCGAGCTTTTTCTTATGATCAGTGGAGAACTACAAGCAGCACAGATTACACAAAAATTAATGCTATAATGTTTTCAACATTACATCACACATTTTATAAATTTACTGAAGATAACGCAATTACACTCTTCTGCAAAAAGGGTGGCTTCTGGACTGGAATTTGGAATATTTATTTCTGTAACATACTGTTCTACTGGATAGTAGAAATGAACAAAAGAAAAGAGAGGAAGAAATAACATTTTATATTTTGGCTTAATGCATTTTAATGATCTATAATGATAATTTCATACAAAATACTTTATTATAGTAATCAATTGACAAAAATAAATTTTGTGGAAGGTTGAGTCCACAAAGGTTTTAAATAATATAATATACTTAGAAGTCTAAGTGCCACCATCCTCACTAGACTTAGCAGAGGCTTTCAGCCTAGTTTGCCTACCTCTTACTTCAATTCTTGATTCAAGCCCTCTGTTTTCCATCAAGTTATTGCCTGTTAAATGTACTGTCATTGTGTTTCCATCCTACCTTGAGGCTACCAATGACTAGTGTGAAGGTCACTAGCGTCCTTAGTGTGGCTATTGGTGTTCTGCCTTCACAGGCTGCCGGGCCCTTCAGATTCGGCGTCTGCTCCTCCCCCAGCGCTCGCTGCCGTCACCTGGGAAACCGGCAGTGATCTCCAGCCCACAGCGAACTCCAGCCCACCGAAGCTGATTTCATGGCAGCTGCGGAGGAGGAAGTTTTGGGGCTGTTGGTGGGAGCAGTGGACCAGGGTACCACGTCAACACGCTTTTTGGTTTTCAATTCAAAAACAGCCGAACTGGTTAGCCATCATCAAATAGAAATAAAACAAGAGTTTCCAAGAGAAGGATGGGTGGAACAAAACCCTAAGGAAATTCTGTTGTCTGTCTATGAGTGTATAGAGAAAACATGTGAGAAACTTGAACTGCTCAATATTGACAGTTCCAACGTGAAAGCTGTTGGCGTCACCAACCAGAGGGAAACGACTGTTGTCTGGGACAAAATAACTGGAGAGCCTCTCTATAATGCTGTAGTGTGGCTTGATCTAAGAACCCAGTCTACCGTTGAGAATCTTAATAAGAAAATTCCAGGAAATAATAACTTTGTCAAGTCCAAGACTGGCCTTCCAGTTAGCACTTACTTTAGTGCTGTGAAAGTTCGTTGGCTTCTGGACAATGTAAAAAAAGTTCAAAAGGCTGTTGAAGAAGATAGAGCTCTTTTTGGTACCGTTGATTCATGGCTCATCTGGAATATGACAGGGGGTACCAATGGAGGTGTCCACTGTACAGATGTAACAAATGCAAGCAGGACGATGCTTTTCAACATTCATTCTTTGGAATGGGATAAAGAACTTTGTGAATTTTTTGAAATTCCAATGAAAATCCTTCCAAATGTCCGGAGTTCTTCTGAGATCTATGGCCTAATGAAAGTTGGAGTCTTGGAAGGCGTGCCAATATCTGGGTGTTTGGGGGACCAGTCTGCTGCACTGGTGGGACAAATGTGCTTCCAGGATGGACAAGTCAAAAACACCTATGGAACAGGTTGCTTCTTACTGTGTAACACAGGCCCTAAGTGTGTATTTTCTGAGCATGGTCTTCTGACCACAGTGGCTTACAAACTCGGCAGAGACAAACCTGTATGTTATGCATTGGAAGGTTCTATAGCTATAGCTGGGGCTCTTGTTAGCTGGCTAAAAGACAATCTTGGAATTATAAATACAGCCCATGAAATTGAAGAACTTGCTAAAGAAGTAGGTACTTCTTATGGTTGCTATTTTGTCCCAGCATTTTCAGGGTTATATGCACCTTACTGGGAGCCCAGTGCAAGAGGGATCATCTGTGGGCTCACTCAGTTCACCAACAAATGCCATATTGCTTATGCTGCATTAGAAGCTGTTTGCTTCCAAACGCGAGAGATTTGGGATGCCATGAACCAAGACTGTGGAATTCCACTCAGTAATCTGCAAGTGGATGGAGGAATGACCAGCAACAAAATTCTTATGCAGCTACAAGCAGACATTCTGTGTATCCCCATAATGAAGGCCTCCATGCCAGAAGTAACTGCCCTGGGAGCCGCCATGGCAGCAGGGGCCGCAGAAGGAGTTGCCGTTTGGAATCTGGAATCCGACAGTCTGTCAGCCCTCACAATGGAGCGGTTTGAACCCCAAATCAATGTTGAGGAAAGTGAAATTCGTTACTCTACCTGGAAAAAAGCTGTGATGAAGTCAATGGGTTGGGTTACAACAGAGTCTTCAGAAACTGGTGACCCTAGTATCTTCTGTAGTCTACACTTGGGATTTTTTATAGTGAGTAGCATGGTAATGTTAATCGGAGCAAGGTACATCTCAGGTGTCCCATAAATCATACCAACTCTGGATTCCAACAATGTGAGCTCTTTACCTAACAGGAGACTCCATCTATTCTCTCTTATAATGTGATGATGCTATTCATAGACTTTGATTTTATTTATAAGCCACTTGCTGCATGACCCTCTGAGCAGACCTGTGCCTTGAAATAAAAAAAAAATGCAGTAGAAAAAATTCACATTGATGTTTCTGGCTAGTTTTTAAAACTCTCCACAATTTTCTTAAGGCTGAATAAATCTTGTCTCACACTATGCTTCAACATAAACCGTATTTGTCAGTTGGTCTAATTTCCTCCCTGACCCTCGTGCTCCCATCAGTGATCCCTTAATTATATACACACGTGACTTACTATTGCCCACTCAGTTTCATTTGTTTATGCTACTTTTTAAAAAATTTCTATACTGACTTCTTTTCCAGCCATTCACCTCTTATTTATTTTCAAATGTTATGGTCTGAATGCATCCCCCCAAAATTCATACCCTGACGCTCAAAAGTGATGATATTAGGAGGTAGGGCCTTTGAAAAGTAAGCAAATCATGTGGATAAAATCCTTCTGAAAGAGATTAATTAGTGTCTTAGCAATGAGCTTCCAGAGAGATCCCTAACCCTTCAGATTTAGCAAGAAGGAGTTGGCTATAAACCAGAAAGAGGGTCTGTCACTGACCAGAGCAACAGAAAATACATTTCTGTTGTTTATAAGCTATGCAGTCTATAATATTTTGTTATAGCATCCTAAATAGATTAAGACATCTTCCAAGGCCTATTAAAATATGACATCTTTCAAAAAGCATTTTCTGATTACCCCATGCCCCACCTCCTTTCTCTTAATTTCTAAAAACAATTAGATTATTTGTGCATCACTTGAATTTTAGTTACCTATTTATGTGTACGTATTCCTAAGCTCATCCTGGCTTACAACAACAGGATGTAAGGATCCAAGATGACCTCACCTACATGTCTGACAGGTGGAACTGGTATTGGTTAGGAAACCTCCATCCTTCTCCATGGGCCTCTCATCCTTTGGTTAGCCAGATCAATTTCCTTCTGTGTCAGTTCCAGGATAGACTGTTATGGTAGAAGCTACATGCCTCTCAAGATTCAGACTCCAGAATTCAACATAGCATTATTTCCACCATGTTCTATGGTCATAGTAAGTCACAAGTCCAGCCCAGACTCAAGGGTCAGGGAAATAGTGTCCATCATTTGGTAGGACAAGCAGCAAAGTCACATTGCAGAGAATGGGAAGAGAAAAAAAAGGCTGCAGTCATCTTTGAAAACAGTTACAACACTTGGGATATAATGGCACATTCTCTCTTGTTACTCTCTAGTCATGTGTTTTAAGGTAATTGGTTCCCAAATTCTGACATAAGTTCCTTGAAATTAAAACTTCAAAACATACAACTTTCTTGAAATTTCTTAAATACTTATTTCAGAAGTGGGCATATATTAAGCTTTCAATTAATATTTACAATATTAATTATATAGCACTTTGTCAGATATTATTCCAAATCACTTAGTTCTAAGTATATTAAGTAATTTAATTCTCACAATGACTGTATGAGAGTTTATTTTTAGCCTCATTTTACAAGGGAGGAAACTGAGGCAAGGTATGGTTAAATGATTTTCTTAGGGTCTACAACTACCAAATTATAAAGTTGATGGACAAACCCAGGCAATCTGGTTCCAAATTTCATGCTTTTAACCAATATACTTTATTTATATTGATATTATGATGATACAAATTACCATCATTATTTTTATATCTATACAAACATATATTCCTTAAAACTACCTAGAAAATATTTTACCATTATTGGTATGAAAGAAAAGAAAAATGATATATTTTTAGACAGAATGGGTTTGGGTAAAACACCAAATATTTGTCAAAGAAAACATAGACAAATAAATTAAATAATCACTGATATCAAACCTAAAGTTAAACCCCTCTTTTTCATTTTTTTCTTTTTTTTTTAGTTTTTCAATTAAAGTTAACCTTCAATATTAGTTTCAGTTGTACAGTGTAATGGGAAGCTGTACAACTTGTGAAGTGATCCCCTGATAAGTCTAATATACATCATAAGCCCCTCTGTTCTTTCCTTCTTCCTGGCCCTCTAAAATCTCCCACAATGATGTGAACACCAGCCTTTTAGGATATATTTATAGGACAAACTTCCAGTTAGTCATATCCTCAATGAACAATATCTTATCTGAGCTTTGGTAATATCCTCCTGCTGTTCACATTAGCAGATTAGCACATGTCACAAATGAGACCCATACCCATGAGGGTCAGTTAACATGTCACCATTTCATCCCCTTCTTAACCTGCTTGCACTTAGTCACAGCAGGATTTGGAATGAAAGACTAGAGTAGATATGGTCCACCCATTATTGCTTCTGGGAAAAATCCCAAAGCACATGCATTTACAAGAAGACAATTTTTAAAACCTTCATATAATAGGTCATCTTGTGTATTAAAAACTTGAATCACAGAGTCCTAATGTCAGAATTTGAGTGAGCCCAGAAAATGCACCTGTATTCTGTATTATCTTCCTTGTTTTGTAGGAATTCAGCATGACATGTTCTTCTCAAGAAAAGCATAGTCTTGAGCTGCTGGATATCTTTTTAATAAATATCCTATTCTTTCTCTTGTATCCAGATAACTGTGATGTTGCTATAAGCAAGGGAATGTATAGTAATAAAACCTAAGTAATTTTAAAAATGTTTAATGCATGGCATATGCTACTAAGATCTAGATGTGATATATTTGATGATACTTTAACCATGAAATAATCAAGCAGAGAAAAATCCCTTGACAAAATAACAGTGGGAAGGGCCTTTAGAATTCATGGTAAAAGGTAGGAAAATGTCTTTCTGAATCAGACATGAACAAGGATGTTGTCTAAGTCTCTTGGCATGGTGTAGGTGATGCTCTCAATAAAGTCAGAGCATTCTCACAAACTAGCTGTGGGTTATTTTTGTCCCTCCCACAAGATACTGAAATTCTAACTCCCATACCTGTGAATGTGATCTTATTTGCAGATAATCAAATTAAGATATGGCCATTGGGGTTGACGCTAATCCAATATCACTGTGTCCCTATAAAAAGGAGAAATTTGGACACAAAGATAACACATAGAAAGGGAAGGCCATATGAAGTTACAGGGGGAAGATGGCTATCTACAAGCCAAGGAACACCAAAGAGTGGTAGCCAGCCCCAAGAATCTAGGGGGAAAATGGAGTAGATCCCCCCTCACTGCCCCCAGAAAAAACCAACCCTGCTAACACCTTGATTTCTACTTTCCATAATGGGAAATTTGTACTGTTCACTACTAGTGTGAAAATATATATGCACTCCTATGTTCACTGCAGCATTATTTACAATAGCCAAGATGTGAAAGCAACCTAAGTTTCCATCAACAGATGAATAGATAAAGAAGATGTAGTATAGTCCAGGCCAGGTAGCTCAGTTGGTTAGAGCGCTGTCCTGATACACCAAGGTCAGGGCACATACATGAACCAACCAATGAATGCATAAAATAAGTGGAACAACAAATCAATGTCTCTCTCTCCTGTTCACTCTCTCTCTAAAAATCAATTGAAAAAAATTTTTAAAAGATGTAGTACACACGGTTTGGCACAAATAACACCCCTTTTTATTATAATATCTTTTATTACAAAATAATAAGCATGCAATTCTGAGACATAACAATGTCACATGCAAGTATACCATGTGAAATTTTAGGTGAAATGTTCAAATTAAAATGATAAATTAGTATGCTCATATTACTACCCTACCAACCACACTCAAGCAGGTGTTACTTCTGCTGGATCCTGTATACAAGGTGGGGCAAAAGTAGGTTTACACTAGTTCATATAGAAAATAATACAGTAATTAGTAAATAATAATATGAGAATAAATTCTGTGTTTCACATACAACTATAAACTTACTTTTGCTCCACCTTGTATATGTGATGGAATTTTATTCAGCCATATATTATGAATGAAATGTCACCATTTCCAGCAACACTGGTAGACCTGGAGGATATTATGCTAAGTAAAATAAGTCAGACAGAAAAAAACAAATACCATATGATTTCATTTATATCTGGAATCAAAAACAAAATAAATGAACAAATAAAACAGAAATAAACTCATAGATACAGAGAATAAATTGATGGTTACTAGATGGGAAGGGAGTGGGAGGGATGGGTAAAAAAGGTTAAAGGGACTAAGAAGTACAAACTGTCAGTTATAAAAATAGTCATGGGGATGTGAAGTACAGCTTAGGGAATATAGTCAATAATATTGTAATAACTATTTATATTGTCAGATAGGTACTAAACTTATCAGCATGATCACCTATCAGGACTATAAAAATCTAACCACTATGTTGTACACCTGAAACTAATATAATATTGTATGCAAACTATAATTGAAAAATCAATTTTTAAAAAATTGTGTTGTTTAAGGCATCCAGAGTATGGGGATTTATTATGGCTGCCCCAAGAAACTAATGCAGTAGTGTTTGCACATTCTTTGTTACTCTAAATGGCTAGAGCTACTACAGGATAAACTCTGGTACAAGTAACAAGGTGCAGATTATTTAGAGAACAAAGAAGCTATTGGCCACAGGAAGAAACATGATTTTCTTAAATTTATGTTCATTCAAATCGTGACCCTATTTTCAGGAGGGGGAACAATTTTCCATGGTAATCATTTAATGAGAACATAACTTCATTTAACATTTGTTCTATCTCCCACAATCAATTAAGAGATATGTAAAGAGAATAAAATCCTATCTTTAAAAGGTTTATAATTAGTTGGGGATAAGCAAGACACTGACCAAATAAAAGACAATGTCTAAAGAATTTGTAAATTGAATAGTGTAAGAGTACTGTAAATTCAGTATTAGTATAAAAATCTTATAGGAGGGACTTCCAGCCAAGATAGAAGCATAGGTAGACACACTCTGCTGCCTCGCACAACCAAAATAAGGACAACAAAAATTTAGAAACAAGATAACAACCAGAACTGACAGAAAGTTGAACTGTATGGAAGT
>PVKM010023949.1:0-20820 GCA_004027735.1 Carollia perspicillata
GGCAGAGAAAAAATGTGCAACTATAAGTTTTCTAAAGTAAATTCTCAAGGGAAACGAGGGTCAGGGTCAGGAGCCTAGAGTCAGGAGGAAACCTGTTTGAAGGTTAGTCCAACTGAAAGGATCAAAGACATCCTGGTCAAGCTGCAAGTTCAAGTCCAGAGCTTCCAGCAGAAGGCCGGCACTAACGCAGCACCTTTCTGGCAGCTGCTGTTTTTCCTCTTGCTACATTTCCTTCAAGAAACTTATAAGGAAGAAGAGGTGACTTACAAAATGTGATTTAGTTATCTCTGGGTGCTGTGGCTAGGTAATCATCTTAAAACAAAAATTAAACCAAACAGAACTCATCCTTGCCTTGAGTATTTTTTAAGTTAGATGAGAAACATGAGCTGATTTTTACATTTTCTACAAAAGTTACTACTGAACAGTGTAGAGGTTGGGAACCCCAGAAGCAAGGGTCACTGGAAGGGGGAGAAAACTTTTACTAAAACACCATTAGTATTAGGTGGATGGAAAAGGACATATTTTTAAAAGGGTGAAACTAGTATTATTTAGAAAGAGTCTGAATTAAATTTATGAAGGTTTCCACATTTTTAACGTGGATGTCACTTAGGTGAATGGTTGTTAACTCTTTGATACTGGGTAGCAATGAAATATTTTGCAAAGATCCATGAATATCTACTACCCAAAATGATAATATCTTAAGGATGAGAAAGACCATAGAAGCCATCAATTGAATATGTCACCAAGGCACAAATTCCTTCCTTCGCATCGAAAAAATGGTTACCCTTTCTCTCAGAGGCTGTTTTTCCAGTGATGGAAAAATTACTTCCTTTTACAATATTTCTTTCTATTAAAAGTGGCTTTAATTTTTAGATACTTAGATGTTATGAAATTGGCTGTTGTTTTCATATGACATAATTTCTAGATCCCTCACTACCAGAATAACTGTTCTCCTGTATAGACTCCAGATTTTTAAAGCTGAGTGTCTAAAACCAAATCGGTGAGAGCTAATATATTAGGGGTTTCTCCCTAAGTTAAACTGCTGGTCTGAGCTATCAGTCAATTATAATTTTTATTAAAAATTTCACCTAAAAATAAATAGTTGTCTTGTCTCTAGAAACCTCTAACAGGGTTTACTCATTAGAGTCAAAGAACATTCATTTTTCTCTGGGTTTGAATATTTGTCTACTATTTCTCCTCAAGGTTTAATGTTCTTTCTTTCTGTGGGACCTCGTATTTTTTTAATTTTAATGCTTGGTGTGTCTTCTCCTTTTCCTTTGGGGTAGCTTGTTAGTCTAACTGGCATCTTTGGGTGCCTCAAAACTGCTCAGAACATTTTTATTCCAGATTCTGTTTTTGGGTCGGTCTTATTTACTAAATATTTATCCTCTCTATTTACTAAATATTTGTCCTCTCTAGTAAGCCAAATGTAGAGTGTTATTTCTCAAATCCCTATACATTTTTCTTTGGGCAATCGATGAGCTGTATTTTCAACACTTGTGCTTATTTACCAACAAACACCTCAGCTCCTGCAGGCTGTTTACATGAGTAGCTCTCTTCTGAGATTTTGGACTCTCTTAGTTTTTTTCTCCCCCTCTCTAAGTGACTACAGAGTTTATGGTTCTTTGGATGTTTCTGAGAAAACTGTCTTTCATTATTTTATTCATCTTCTCATTCCTACATTGTATATTTTGGACTAACCACAAAACGCTAGACATTAGCACAAAGAGTGAAAAATGGATGTTGCCCCATGGGAGTTCACATGGTAACAAGACACAGGAACTTGAACACGTGATCGTGGGGCTGGTGGTCCGTGTTACAACAGCAAAATATACAGGGTAAGACAAAGGGGTCAACATGCCGGTGAAAACTGAGGAATTTGTCAGGAAGGGGAAGAAAGACTTTCTGGCAAGCTAATTTGTATTTTTCCAGCGCACTACAAACTTTAAAAATAATGTTCTTAATGTCTTGCTTTCATGCTTTGTATTTTGTCACAATGGCCCTGGCCTATTCCCTGGTTGCCTATCTTCTTACATAAAGAAATAGTGAGGAATTTTATATTTTGTTGAATTCACTGACTTTATTTCATATCCCCTCACTCAGATGTAACAAAAATGCCTATTATTGCAGCATTATTCACAAAAGCCACAATATGAAAACAACACCAGTATCCATTGAAGATGAATGGGTAAAAAATGTGACATGTAGATACAGGAGGGGGGCCCCCAAAAGACTAGCATTACCTTCTGGAGGGTGGGTCCCTTATAGTACAGGCTTCCCCAACTAGGTGAGTGTTCTAGAAACCCATCTGGGTCAGTGTACCAGCTGGTGTCATCATAAGGGGCTGCATTTGGCATCAGTGAATTTTTTTGAAGATTATTTCAATGTGCTCGCCCATTTCACGATGGGTGATTCACAAGCACACCTGCCCACACTGTGCTGAGGGTTCGACAGTTTTTTATTGGAAAACATGACTCTGAGCCCTACCCTCCCTATTTATCCATCTTGCTCCACGTGACATTTTTTATGTTTCCCCATATGAAAAAAATCCTCTAAGGGGAATGTTTTGCTGATGTGGAAGAGGTGAAACAACAACAACAACAAAAATGGCAGAAGCACTAAAAGGCATCAAAATCAATGAGTTCAGAAACCGCTTTGAGCAGTGGGAAAAACATCCTGATAGGTGTATTGCCTCCAATGGAGAGTACTTTGAAGGTGACCGAAGTCTAAACATGTAAGAATAAATACACAAATTTTTATAAACAAATTCTGGTTTGGGGTCCCTCTCAAAGAAACAGATAATACAACATTCTTCATTTGAAATGAAGAATGCCATTTCAACCGTATTCTGCCATTTCAACCAATGGATGAACTTGGAGGACATTATGCTAAATGAAATAAGCCAGTCACAGAAAGGCAAATACTGCATGAGTTTACGTAATCTAAAAAATGTGGACTGCATAAAAGGGGATGGTAGAATTGGTGGTTGCCAGGGGCTGAGAGGTGGGCACGTGGGGAGATGTCAGTCACAGGGTGCAGAGTTTCAGGGATGGAGGATGCACACCTTCCAGAGATTCCATGTGCGGCATGGCAACTACAGTTTATAAGACGGCACTGTATACAAGTAACATCGGCTAAGAGAGTAGAACTTAAGAGTTCCCGTCACACACACACACAATGGTAACGAGGTGAGGTGTTAACACATTGATTTGCTTATTATCATTTTACAGCATCTAGGTTAGTCAAAGCATCATGTTGTACAAGTTACATGTATGTACTTTTACTTTGTCAATTAAGCTGGAAATAAAGAACTAAGGAAAGGAAAAACAAACACTTGTACTATCTTTTTTTAAAATAAATATTTCCAAAGAACAACTGGATTCTCTTCTTGAAACTCTATGTTAAGACACACATTTCTTTTATTTTTAACGTAGTTGGGCTTTTTGGCGGATTTGCTGTGTCAGTGAAGCGGAGTCTACTTAACTTACTTATTCACACACGGTAATGAAAGAAAGGGTTGCCATTTTGTCAGAACTGAAAAGCCTGCCTTTGAATGTTCACGACAAAACAAAGGCAACAGGAAAGCAACATCAGCAGAACGTACAAACGCAGCAAAGCAAGAATTGCCAAACATTCCATAACCTTAAGAAAATTTACTCATTGAAATGAAATGAAAGTGCACCCTTGGTGCTTGTAGGGAAGAACAGTGCCCGAATTTGGACCCCCACTGGAATGAATGCTTCCTCTGCAAGGGAACAAATGAGAATTGGATCAGGGACACATTCTCTGTGAAAAAGACACTCTGCCAGATGGCTGCTTGGCAAAGGAAAGGGAAGAGTTGATTAAACTGTCAGGTGATGGCTTCAGATTCAGCAAAGTGCAGCTTCGCGACTTCTTGTTGTGAAGGATAAAGGACACCCAGGTAGTAGGCATGGTTCTGACATTATTAAGGTTTAAGGTTACCTTGCAGTTTCATTGGTTTTCTGCCATTGCTTTCAATAAGGAAAGACATAAAATTAATCTCAACCAGGAATAGAATTTTCTGCTGCATAGAACTTGAGTTTCTCCAGAATGAATTCTTTGAAATCTTGGTGCCAAACACCCTCCTCATAGAGCATGTTTACTTTTCAAACAAAAGCTAATGTTGATGGACAGACACCCCTTCGTCAAGCTGGATGAAGACTTTTCTGCCTTTACCCTATCGGATAAGGCAAGGGGGTACTGTAAGACCTGTGCCAAAATGTCAACATGCCCCCTGAGGACCATTTATCCTTGTTCTGTGGGGGAGGAAAAATAATTCCCCTCTACCCTGCTAGGCCCTTGGCTGAGACTCCCTTGTAATGAAAGACAGATCAAGGGGAGCAAAGCAAACAGAAGTGGGATGCACGTGCACTTCCAACAGACATGGGAGAAACCCAGGAAAACTGAGCACTCTGTGAAATGGATGAAGCCAGCACCTTAAATACCATCCCCAGCTAAAGGTGAAAAAAATGGCGGGGGGGAGTTACGGGAGGTTACCAGGAAAAACACAGTAAATGAGGGTATGAGTGCTACCAAGGGTCTCCATTGATAAGAGTGAGAGATTTTGCCGCCCTCCTCTTCCTCATATAGGGAGGGAGACATCCTCACAGATATGAATGGACATTTACCAGCTAAATTTAAGTGGGTCTCCCAAAAATGTAAATTCTGCCAGGATCCCAGAGCTCTTCCTGTGTCTGCAGCCTCTCAAAACTCATCAGCCTTAAATAACCCTTATGCCAAAAAGACGTATTTGCAGGTGACAAATTCTTCTCCCCTTCAATCCTCTGTCATCTCTCCCCTTCATTCTAATAGATCATTAATGTTCTATCATAACTGACCTGTCCTCATCTGCCGAAGTTGTCAACAAGATGGTGTCCAGCACACCAGCTTGGGTAAGCCAACAACGCCGCTTGGTACCTTTGGGTTCAGCGTTTGGCCCAGAGGTGGGCATGCAACTCAAGCAGACCAGGCAGCATGGATTTCGGAACTAGGGTGAGTCTGGGAGAGGGTCTCCCACTACCTAATGATCCCGGTTGCTAAAAACCACTGCAGCCAATTGCTGCCACATAGCGATGGCCTGGCTGAGAATAAAGGAAAATGCCAAAAGTCAAGACGAATATGGGAGGAAATGAGAGACACAGTTCTGATCTCATTGTTTCGGGTCAGGCTCTAACCTTGCCTAAAGCATCTCTGCACTTATAATTTTCCATTATATTAGCCATTAATATATTTTTCCTCATCAACTTAATGACTTTGGGTGCATTTTGAGTAGCATCAAATTTTATCTTCTCGTTTACTTATGTAAAAGGTTTTCATTTGTTACAGTTTTTTCTTAGAGTATCCTTTCACTTCGCACTCTGTGTGTGACATTTTCGCTTTTTTCTGAAATATTTTGTTTTCATTTGTAGCTTCTGCTTCCTAGTCTTGCTTAAGAACATTCCTACTTGCTCCCAAATCATACAACTTTCTGTTAATATTATTTACAAACAACTGAAATATAAGTCTTTAATTTATTAAAATGTATTATTTTATGCTGCAACTTATTTTTGGTAGACAATATTTTACTTTGTTTTTTCCCAGACGAGTAGCCGATTATACTACCGCCATTTAGTAAGTGACCATCACTTATTAATGGGAAGTGACCTCTTCCCATTCAGTTTAAGCAACACATTGTCACACACTTTTTTCAATATTTTATTTAGATCCTTTAACGAACTTCTACTTATAGGCCTGTATATTGTATCTCCTCCAGGTTTATACTGTATTCATTACAGTAAACATGCCCTAAGTTTAAAATAAACTGTTATAGCAAGTTCCTGCTCAATGCTCACTTAAAAAAATGTATGTGACTCTGACAAAAGAGGTTGGTGAACCACCTCCTCAAAAGAAAATACTATGAAATTGGGCAAAATTGGAAAACAATACCTGTGGAAACTACTAACACCAAGCAATAAATGGAAAGTCTTTATTCATGAAACAGTGTGAGAACATGAGACATGATCCACGGGAGACAGTGGCTTTTTGCACTCGTAAACCTGCCCACAGTGTGGGGGGTGCAGTGCTGCCCGTGGGGAGCCAGGGCGTCACTGCATGTGGGGGGAGGGACACCGCCAGGCCCCACCACAGAGGCCAAAGCACAGCTCAACAGCACTGTCAGCAAAGCAGCGTTGGGAAAGCCTACAGTTCTGCACAAGTCCCATTGGGGTTGTCAGTGCACCTGCTGTGTATGACAACCTACCTGGAACGCCGCTGATGTAGGGACACTCAGAGCGAGACAAGCTTGTCACTGGCCCTGGCTACCAACAGGCTGCATGCACGTGCATGGGACATCCAAGGGGATGCCTCAGAAAGACAAGGCCAGGGCAGACTTGAAAGCCGTCTGAACTTCCCACGTGCTCCCCAATGAAACACCGACCTGTCTGCACAGGGTGGGAGTGTCTCCAGCTCACGGTGTTTAATCACAATCTGTAACTAATCCCTGATTGCTGGTTGAGGTATATGGGCACAGGAGTGACCCCAGGAAGCCAGGATAAAACACTGACAATAATAATAATAATAACAACAACAACAGAACAAGGACTTCAGCTGCTGCAGAATCCAGAGTAGGTGCAATCCACTATCTTACATGTCCAGTTTTCAACAGGGACTATGAGACACACTAGAAAATAGAAAATGTGACTGACACTCAAGAAACAAAACAGTCAATACCAATGGCCCCTGAATGTGCAGAAATGTTGAGCATAATGAAGGCTTTAAAGCAGAAATTATAAATAGTTCAAGAGTTCAAAGAAGCCATGTGTGAAGAGTAGAGACAGATGTGGTCAAAGAGCCCATGTGTGGGGAATCTTGAGGAGGACACTGGAACTGTGAAAAAGGAACCACACCCAGGCGTTCTAGAGCTGAACAGCACTGCAACCAACATGAAAACAGACCGGGCCCGCCGTGGCATTTACATAGCAGGAGAAAGAACCATCAAACTCGAAGATGGATCAATTTAATGTATCCAATCTGAAGACCAAAAAAAAAAGTTTTAAAAAAATAGAGCCTCAAAAACCTATGGGGTGACAAGAAAGCTATGAACAAATATAAAATAGAATTCCCAGAAATAAAAAAGTTGTTTTAACAATAATGGCCTAAAACTTCCCAAATTTGATGATAAGCATTTCTTCCGAGCCAAGAAGCTCCAAAAACTTTGGGTGGCACAAAGGGTTACCTGCATCTGGACACGTCGTAATCAAACTGCTTAAAAAAAGGTAAAAGCCTGAAAGCAGTGAGACTCAATGACAGACCAAGTACAAGCAAGCAACAACGTCATTAATGACTGACTTCTCTTCAGAAACAGGAAACTCCAGAGGTAGTGAGATGCTGTTTTCAAAGTGGTGACAGAAAAAAAATCAAAACCTGTCAACCCAAAATGTATATGCAATAAAACTACCATCATCAATGATGGAAGAGAAAGGCGTTCACAGATAAACAACGATTGTGTGAGTTTATTACTAACAGACATGACTTAAAATATATTAAAGGGATTCTTTCAGTGTTAAAGTACATGACCT
This sequence comes from Carollia perspicillata, assembly GCA_004027735.1. NCBI lineage: Eukaryota > Metazoa > Chordata > Mammalia > Chiroptera > Phyllostomidae > Carollia > Carollia perspicillata. The sequence continues at coordinate 7,578 of PVKM010023949.1, forward strand.
CGGCAGGCAACTCAAATATAGAGGAAAAATGAAGAGAACAGTAAAAATGTAGATAAATGGCTATAACCTCAAATATATTTTCTCTCTTCTCTTAAATAAATAATATTGCAAAAGCCAATAACTATAAACAATACTGTTGGCTTTATTACGTACATAAATTAAACATGCATGAAAGTCATAATACAAAAAGATAAATAAAAATAAAACCATACTGGAGAAAACTTGTCTTCTATGTCCAGAACTAACTAGATGTTAACTCAATGTTGATTACAATAACATTTATATTGTAATCTCTATAACTACCAGTAAGAAAATAACTTTTTTAAAAATGCTGAAAAACAGCAGAGGAATTAAAATCACACAATCAAAACGTTCAATTCTCATCACAAAACAACTTAGTAAAAATAACTAAATAAATAATAACCAGAGGAATGGAAAAGAAACGATGCATACCGAAAACAAAGAGCAGAAATATGGAGATTAATCAAGTCCATAATAACACCAGGTGCGGACGGATTACAACCCTAATAAAAAGACAGACGTCATTAGGCTGGATTAAAGAAAGCTACCCAATGACAGTCCATCTGCAGATGTGCACGTTAGGTTCACAGACACGGAGGGGCTCAATGTAAACGGAAGGAAGGTTGCATCATGCGTGCAACAGCTGGACTGGGTACATGGACATCAGATACACAGAAAACAGACGCCGCTACCAGAGACAAAGAGGGACGTTTCGCGATGGCAAAAGAACCAATGTATCAGGAAACTATGATGCCACCCGTGTGCATGAATCTAACAACCCAGCCGTGAAGGACAGGAAGAAAAATCAAAGAGAACTGAAAGCACGGTTTAAAATTATAGACAGAGATGTCAATACCGCTCTGTCAAAATATATTTTTAAAAAACGAGGTAGAAAACTAGAAAGAATATGCGCGATTTGACCAGCACAATCTGCCAACTTGACCTAGCTGATATTTATAAGCTACTGCACCAGACATAAAATATTTCACATTCTTTCCATCTATACATGCATTCTATGCACTCTTCAGGATAAACCTTAGGCTAGGACATAAATAGAAAGTATACAATTAAAAAAAATTGAAACTATTCAAAATACTGAATTAGAAATTAATAATAAAAATATTGGGAAATAATCAAAGATCCTACTTCTGAATAATATCAGCATCAAAAAAGAAATTACAAAAAACTTAAAAAAGTATTTCTAACTGAATGATAGCATGACATATAAAAATGTAAGCATATGCATAAATCATCTCTATTTGGGGGAAGAAAAAGGTCTCCAACAAATAATCTAGTCTTCACTTTAAGAACCCAGAAAAGAAAACCCAAATTAAGCAAAATTATGCACAAGAAAGAAGATAATAAAAATCAAACAGAAATCAATTAAATGGAAACAGGAAAACAACGAAGAAAAATCAGTGAAGCCAAACGCTGATTCTTCCATACGACTAACGAAATTGACAAAGTTGGCTCTACTGAGCACGTGTCCCTGACTCTGAACGTGACCAAACTTCAGTCAGCCTTGTCTGCAGGGTCAGGTGGCCCAAGAGGCAGCACAGCTTGCACAGCAGACTGGACCTGTTCTAGAGCCTTCTGACCTGGGCCCTCACACAGAACTGGCTCCTTTGCAAGCCACTTGGCAAATGGGCCAGAGCAGTAAACCCCGAAGAGCAGTATGCTGGCTCCAAAATCCAGGCCTGTGATGTTGTGTCTGTGGTTGTCAGAGGGGCCAGATGCAACGACGCACCCTCCCCATTAGCAGCGGGATGTCAACTGCCACACACTGCTCAGGCACTTCCTGCATCAGACGTGTTCACAAAGGCAAACCGAGGGCACACTTTTCATGTGCGACAGGACAGAGCTCTCAAACTTAATTAACAGTAATGAGTTCAGTTCATAGACCAAGGAGATATATTTCCAGTCATCCGGTGATGGGAAGAGAGAAACCGATAAGAAGGATAAAAGGTAGAACCCGAGAATCCTTGGTGTTCTTCTAACCACAAAAAATGTGTGAAACCAGGATCCCCAAAGGAATCAGCACAAGGAAAGTTAAAAATTTGGCTCCAACCTGCATGAGATTAAACTGCTCTTGCCACAGAAATGGAAACATGCTCTTATGGGATGAATGTAGCGAGCGAGAAAAACAAACCACACAACATTCTTAAATAAACCTTTGCTGATGTTGGGTATCAGATGCATGGGAACGTGAGGCTGCTCCCCAGGAGTCAGATGGAGGAGACGGGGCAGGGCTCCCGCTGCCCACCTCCACCTGTGCACCGGGGAGCTGCCAGACACCTCGGCAAAGCTCCGCCCTGCCTTTGACTTCCTGTTACCTTTATCCTGTTGCAGTGTTACAATCTCTACATTTCCTTTTCCTCAGGTGCAACCACCAAACATTAATAAAACTAGGGTTTAAAAATGAAACCTTTTTGTTGGTGGTGATGATATCAAACATGTCTAGTAAACTTTAAGGGACTCTTGCATTTAAAAGAAAAGTATATGTTAATCAGAAACTGGTAAAAATATATGAATTCGCACCTTTCCCCTCTAGGACAATGGCATTTTTGGGAATAACCAATTTTTGCAGAGTGAAGTTTTCTGCAGCTGGTGTCAGGGCGAAGCCCTTTGCATGAGACTAGTCATCTTCGGTTGGTAATTCTTTATTGTCTCATCTTTTGCTTTCCCCTCTGATTAGGGAATTGCTGTTATCTGCATTTCTGCACCCTCTGCTAGCCTGGGAGGTCCATGAAAGCAGAAAGTATAATTATGGTTTTCTGATATCCAAGAAGCTAGCAAATAGTCTGGAAAAAAAGTAGGTGCTCAATCAATATTTTTCAATAAAGTTGAAGCCCACGAAGGACATTTTTGCTTTCCTCATAAAAATAAAGCTGGCGATTTTGCAGACATATTTTCAAAATGTCTTATTTTTCGTGAGTGTGACAGTTGCTGCGTATGTCCTAGGAAAAAAATTTTCACAGAAAAGGAAATAGCTTACAGTTATTATTATACAAAGAACTTTGCCACGAAACTTAAAAATAGACCGACTCTCTTCCATTCCCAGGGCTTGCTCCAGGCATAGAAGCACATGTTTTCAAATAAAATACAATTAGCGATTTTCATAGAGTTAGGAACCGTTGGCTCCGTTTTGCTCTCCTGTGTGACGGATGCTCGGTGACAGCCCCTACCCTCGGTGGACTTGTCTAACAATCCCGACTAGGCAGCTCTGTATTGGAACAGGGCAGGAATATAATTGTGCTCTTGTTAACACATGCTGTAATGTCGGGCACACTGCATTTTAATTCCCACGGAGGGCCCAGATCATCAGGAACCTCTCCAGCTGCAGGACGACTTTGAAATAGTGTGTGACATTTTTACAGCTGGCCATGATTTCATGCTTTGCCACCTTTGATCAAAGTGTCACCTTAAATGAAGGCAAGGAGACAGAAAATGCGACTGTGAATTCCACAAGGTAACTGATTCCCCGGAATCTAAAGGTAAAAGAAAACCCACACGCAGCACCAATGCTCCCCGGCCAAACTCACAGGCTGAGGGAACCCAATTAAGTTAGAGAACTTCCACAGCTGACGACATACTTTAAATAACTGCAAATATGATATTATAATTGGAAGCTGTCACAAGTAACCTGGAGGCATGACAACTGCAGAGAAAGCATCAAATTAATGGACAAATGCAATTTCTGTATGTGCAGGACCACTTACACCAGCAATAAGGAAACACAGCTCCTGTGAGACATAACGCACAGGTAAGCCTTCTCCGCGCCACGGCTGTCACCTGACAACCCTTTACCTGAAGGTCCGGCAGTCTGACCGACTCCCTCCTGTCCACCAGCAGCTTTGCTGGGGCATTACCAAGGTTAGTGTTTAGGAGGAGGACATATGTGGGGGAAGCACCATGTTCAGATACAGTCTTACTTAGTGGTGGGGAAGGAAGAAGTTACTTGCTCTCAAACCTCGTAGGTTCAGTGCCCGTTTACTAGCGACCTGTTAAAACACAGGGTCCGGCAGAAGTCAGGCTTGCTTGAGTGTGGTGGGCAGGATAATCATATATGGGTGTAAAAATTCATAATTTTAACTTGAACTTTTCACCTAAAAGGTCATAGAGTGTGTTTGAGAGTGATAGTGTTATGTTACAGAATCACATGCTTATGGTTTTGTAGTAGAAGAGTTTGTAATAAACAGGGGCGTTATTTGTGCTGGGCCCTGTATTTGCCCCTGTCTCGGGGTGTTCCAGCCGCCACGACGAGACTCCACGCACCGGGTGGCTCAGAAACAATAGAGTGATTCCTTGAGGTTCTGGAGGCTGCAGCCTGAGAGCGGGTGGCAGCAGGGCCGCTGCAGGTCCTGAGCCTGCTCTCAGCCTTCTCCCTGTGTCCTCATGAGCCAGAAGGGCGATGGGCTCTCTCAGGTCTCGTTCCTGAGGGCACTGGTCCCACCCCTGAAGGCTCCACTCTCATGACTGAAGCACCGCCCCAAGGACCCACCTCTTCACACCATCCCATGGGACACTGGAATTTCACCGTGAATTTTAAGGGACGTGAGCATTCATACCCTAGAACAGTCTAGTGACTGCATTGTGATTTTATAAAACTTCTCATTGTCCTACTGCCTCCACACCCCCCCATTAGAGCTGTCCTAGGGGGTAGATTCTCAGGTGACCAGGTGCACCAGTGTGAGAAGGCCGGCCCCTGTCACAAGGTCCCTTCCATGCCCTTCCCTGACCATGACCTGGTGACATCAAAATGCACCAACGAAATCCTTGGCACTTTTGCCAAGGACACCTCCCTGCGCCCCACTGGCCCACAGCCCTGGTTCTGTCTCTCAGGTAGGCCAGCTCTCCCAGCAGGGGCTTAGAGATCTTCAAAGAGACCTGGCAACAGCCTGTGGGGAGGTGGTGGGCTGCGCTGATGTCAGAAACTAGGAATCCAAATGCCAGAGAGACCACCGTCTCCCAGCTAACACGAGGCAGAGAGCATCTCATTCTCCGGTTAGTCAATAGGGAACCTGTCTCTCCTCCTCCTTGTTTTTCTGGGAAACACATATGCTGCCTCCCTAAATACCTGGCTTTCCTGTGTCTTCTGATGGTTTCTGCAACAGGTTTGTTCTATAAGTTAAAGTTGTAAATGCCAACAACGATTGCTAAGACTATCCCCACAAGGTAATAAAGCTCCGGGTCAGTTCATCTGCTGAAATATGTTGGACCCATTATTTTAACATTTCTATTGCAACCGTTAATACACATAAATCTAATAAAATAATTGTGTGTGTAACCGCAATAGGCAAGGAATGATCCTTTTTTGCCTGTACTTTGTATTATCTATTACGTGTAACTAGCTACCCTATTAACTTGGTGTTCTAAAACACACACACACACACACACATACTGCCACGTTCTGTTCCATGACTGTCAGGGACCTGGGCAGGACCAGGGGAGGGCCCCTCTGCTCTGCATGGCGTTCACTGGGCCCAGCCCATGGTGTGCAGTGGGCAGACAGGTGCATCCAGAGGGTCTGAGATAAGTTCACCCTGACGCCTGTTTCTTGAGAGTGGAAGGCTGCAGGGTTGGGCTCAGCTCTCCACTTCCTGTCTCCGTGTAGCCTCAGGGCCTCCCTGGATGAAGTCTTCGGCATGGCCACTGGACTTCTTATAGGAACGCTAGGGCTCTGAGAGACCCCAGGGGAGCTGCCTGTCTTGCTAAAGGCTGAGCCCAGGCCCAACAGATTTGTTATGGGGTCAGTGACCCCTGACCTTTGATGGGAGAAGAGGCAATGCCTCTGCTTTTGGCCTTAACCTTCTGCACTATGCAGTCAGCAAAAAGGTTATATTCAAAGGGCATTTGGGGTTGCATTCCTTCCCTTATCCTTCTGGTGCAGAATTTCTAAGTTTTCTTCTTCTGCTGAGTTTCATATTTTACTAATTTTAGAAGATTTTATTACATGAAATTTCTAAGTTTTCTTAATCAGTGTTTAACAGCAATTTAGATTCTCCCTAAGACACTCTAAATTCACCATGTTGAAATGTTATTAATGCAGTCATTTTTATTTTATGTTTGTAAACTATCGAACCCTTTCATTTTATGTAAACTTCCTCCTTACCAGGATTCACAGTTTTGGTGTTTTCTCTCTATTGTTCTAGGGTGTTGATACCGCTGAGACCTGGATTCGGGTGAATTTGATCTGGAAAGCCTTCTTCCACTGCTTTTCATCACTGCGTGGTTTGAGGTGGTTTTGTGAATGGACTGCAGACAGTGAGCACGTAGCACCAGAAGGAAACTGACAGGGGAGGGAGACGAAAGGAAACTTCACAGTAAGCGCTGCCCAGTGCCAGGCACATCGCTAGGCAGGACACAGCCCCTACTCGAGCCATTGATATGTGTGTATCACACTGGGAGGGTTTAGAAATTGGGATAGCTCTACTAAACCCAGATTTGTGCCGGCAACAGTGAGAAACTAGACTATTTCTTGACTTTCCTTTCTGCACAGAAAAAAAAAAGGAGAAAAAAAATAAGCCTTATTCTAAGCAGTTGCTCTGAAATCTCATAATTAGATGAGACTTAGTCTGATAGCAAATCAGAGAGAGGGAGGGGAAGTAGAAAAGTCATTTCAAGTGTTAAGCAGTGAAAATTCAAAAATTCAAGAACAGCAGATTATTTTAATGAAACTCACCTCTTAAAAATTCCAGTGTTGACAAAAATCACATGAGGCAGAATTTAAGTAAAAGAAGATGTTATGTTTTCTCCTAAAGAAAAAGAAAGAAGGATGTTATAAGACATTCCATACAAATGCATATTATTGTAGTAAGAATGCATATCTTATAAAAATGCATTATTACATAATAGCAACAAAATGACATTCAACATTGCAGGGGGCATTTCCTCATAGTTAACCAATTAAATTTCAATAGAGCAGAATCATTTACCATCACTTCATAATTTAAAAATATTTTTAAAAATTCATTGCATGTTTCCCACAAATAAGGCCACTTTGCAAATCCAGCAATAAATATTAATAGATTAGACTTAGGTAGGACTTTATAATTTATGAAGCACTTTCATACATATTGGATTCCTAGAAGGACCGGGTCCAGGTGGTTGGGCAGAAAATGACGCTTCCTTTTGAAAGTATCCGGTTACGAAAGGCGGCGCCCAGATTAGCACAGGTGTTCAGGACCTCCGCTCCCTCCTTTTCCACGGTATCACGGCTCCCCCAAAGAACACGCCTAAAGAATAAAACTTCGAAGATAAAGAAATCAAGTCCTACAAACTTTATATGTCGTCTCTCTAATTCTGCAGTTTTAGTCCTTTTCTCCAGCATCACCCTCTCTTCTCCTCCTAAAATCCTCTGTAAACATGTCTGCACAAAGAGAACTTGGTAATTAGGATAGAAAGTGTTTGCGTGAAGAATTACACACTGTTTATATTAAAGATGTATTTCTGTGTATAAATAAATGTGTAGACGCTGAGAAATTGTTTTTAACTAAAACACAATTTTGCTTATTTGACTCATTTGCATAAAACGGCAGCCCCTCTAGAAGGGATGAAACTCAGACACGGCTCTGCACCGAGCGGGACAGCCCGAGGTATGGAGTGTCCCAGGAAAGCACGGCCTCTCTTTGAAATAATAGCCATGAGGAGGGGCTTGGTCAGTCATGCCAACACCACGGCCGCAGGTAGGAGGCTGTGGCCAACAGGGCAGCTTCATTTTCCTCAGGCAGGAAACCTGCCTATGGCGAGTGAGTTTAACTTACAAATAATGTGACATAACACACGGGGCACCGTGTTGGTATAATCACGAGTACACTGAGGTAGATATATGTAATACTTATCCAGAAAGAATCCGTGAACATTTTAAAATAGCAACAAGTGACCGGGGATAGCAGCATACGTAATCTCACACAGAATCACTTTAGACACCAGAGAACTTGCGTTGTGCATTATGCTAAGCTCTGCGGGGCTATCCGATGTCCATTTTCATTATTCATAATATTGTCGTTGCTTATGTTGGCGTCTTTGCAAGCAGAGGACAGTGCATGGGACCTGTTCCAAGCTTCGGCTGGAAAGGACTGTGGAACGCAACTGTGTGCTCTCTGTGCCGAAGCCTGCAGTTCAGCTCACGTTGCCACTGGCTCTTGGTCTCCGAGCAACTACACGGATTAGGGAGCGTGGACCTTATAAATACCAGGAGCCAGATGCTCTCTTACCCAGAGAATTTTTGAAAAACTTCCAGTGGGAAATATGGGCTGGAATCTAGAGCCAAAATCCCTGAGTCTGAATTGGTAGAAATGGTGGAAAATAAAAAAGAACAGGGAGGAAAAAAAATAGGATATTTAGTTAACAGCTCTCATAGATTCCTAAACTTGACATCTTCAATTTTTTTTTCCTGGTACTTGGCGCCATTCAATTGTCATTACATGAATTTTGCTCTAAACTTTTGTTTGAGTTATTTTGTTCATATACCTGTTTTCATGGGTGGGTGGGTGGCCATAACTCACATAGGCATTTTAAGATACATACATTTGTTGGAGTTGAACATATAATGCCTCTTGAAAAATAAAAAGGGAGAAATGGTGACCTCAGGAATAAGAGAGGAAAAAAAGAAAGTATTTTGCCAGAAGGAATATCTGCAAAAACACCAAAGAGCAGGAGAAGAATTGAGATGTTCACACGTGTGGGCTCCCTAACGAGGGGAACATTTGGAGAGATCGTTTATCTCCAGTTGCAAGGAGGCCAACGTAACGTCCCGTGGAGCCGTGGATGCCACAGGTTCCCAGACTGAGAGGGAAACTCTGCAGGAGCCAGGAGACAAGGGAAAACAACAGAGACACTTTCTACTGATTTTACGAGAAGCCATTTACAGATGTCACTTACAATTCAAGAGGAAACAGTAAACTTTATTCCTATAAGCATAAAAGGAAAGTTGTAATTTTTACAAAATTATGCGAATATTACACTAAAAGTTTGATATCTACAGAGTTGTAGGTTAATACTGTGTATGTGGCCAGGACATCAGATACTTATGGAAAAATGTTAACATCTTTCATTTGAACAACAACGAAGGTGAAGGATCTATACTCTGAACACTCAGTGCAATTCTACAATAACACAGTGCTTATCGTCCTATGTGAGCGTCCATTCCCCCGTCTCATCGCTTATTGGGTCCTGGCTATAGTTTGTCACCACTGGACAGGGTTTGTCAACCTCGGCTCAAATATTGTTGAGCTGCACCTTTGAGGACTGCGGCTGCAGCACTAAGAATCTTCCGTTAGTGAGGTTCTTGACCCTGGTGGCCACTGGGAACACAGCAACCTGCCCTCAGCCCTTCTCCCTGAGGCTGAATTGTTGGTCAATTAATTCTCTGGCAAGAGACAAGCCTCGCCTTCTCCTCAAGTCATTCCTACTCTGCCTCACCCTCAAGGAGAACACAAGGATGAGTAGCACCCCCCACCCGCCATTAAAAAATCAACAAGAGTTGATTTAGGTCACAGATAATTGGTTTATTGTGAGGCTTTAATGTGCTTCTAAACTCAGTGATTTCTAGTCACCTTATGAGAAAAAGGAGCTAAGTTTGAACAGCTTTGTTTCTTAATGCACTGCTAATTCTATTGCAGATAGGAATTAATTCAGTCTCCAGTTTTACGCTTTTGTTAAGGAAGCAAGTTATAGATACATCAATAAAATAATGATCCAGTGCATGATACTTAAATGTGGCATGGACTGGAATTGACAGTTATTAATAAAGTCTATTAAACTATTCTGATCGCTCTCATTTCCCTAAGCATGCTCATCAGTATCTAGAAGTATTTTTTTACAGTTCTATTTATTCAATGATTCCCTACACCCTTTATTGTTCCATGATGACAGAGGCTTTGTCAGTCACTTGCCTGGTGATCATATATTCTCAGGAAATATTAGGTGACTGAATACATGGCAGAAATACGAGAGGGTTATAGAACAGGAGAGGACATTGTAATAAAGGCAATCCTTGAGGAAAGAAAAGGAAAGAATGAAATTTACTTGAGCTGGAGAGATATCTGGAGAGCGAGGTAGGGAGGCGGGAAGGCTCACGGTGTGTTCGGGGGGCTGTGACAACGTCAGCCTGACTTGAGCAGAGTCTTCAGAAGCGAGCGTAAGGAGACTGAGTTGAAGCATGAATATGGAGGCAGAGGACCGAGGGCTCTGACAGTCAGTGTGAGTGACTCTGACTATGGTGTGCATGGTGAAGAGTAGAAGTGAGAGAGAAGCCAAAAGAGACACATCTCCCAGTCTGAGTGAAAGGGTCACTTGCACATACAAAGTAAAATGTTTAAGCAATTACTGAGTGCTATATCCTGGTATGACCCCTTTTCTCCCCACTCTGAATTAAATAAGCGTATGTCTTTAAATCAATGGCGTCTTAGATTTGATGAACTGAGCATGTTCCAGGAATCATGCTGAGATTTAGGTATGTGCTTCAATGTCTCCTCACATCTAGCCTATACTACAGTCTACACTACACTACCCTTGAGCTGTGTACAATGAACCACGTATGCTACGTCCATTCTCAAAGTCCTACATACAGTACATAAATAACAATTGCATTAGAGCCCATGTCTGTCTGACTCTGGGACTTGCTCCGCTTTAGGGTGGCAGTGGACCTTGAACTCTGGTGTGCATGGCCCTCAGCCAGGGAGCTTGGTAAATATTTAGATCTCAAAATGAATTCCCAACATATTCTGCCTCAGGAAATCCAGTACAGGCTCAGAAATATGCATTGTTAGCAAACATGTAACTTGGTTTTCTTAGCACAAGTTTTGCATATCCCACTAATATTCTTCTTTACTGGCTGATGGTGAATCACAAAGAAGGAACAGAGCCACACTTTGGGGGGCACACAATTAATAGTAGACAGAAATAAGACAAATTGGAATTTAGTTTTCCAAGTTCCTTTGGCAATTGTACAAGAAAGGGTCTGGGGGACACAGTAAAAGCACAAGTGAAAACTAAATGACACAAGGGTGAAGGTTGGACAAATTCAGGGCAGAAAACCAAGCACATAACTGTTCCAGGAAATGTAGGTCAAGATTACCCACCACTTCATCAAATCGCTGTGCAACTGAGTTACAAAGATATTAAAAGTGGAAATTTTAGAGATAACATCAATTTCTCCCTTGTATACTTGTTGTATGTAAATAATGCTATAGGATTACGTATGCATACATATATATTTAAAAGAGGTCTTTCAATAAATATAAAATTTATAAATTCATAAAGACAGAATTGATGAAATATAATTTCCTTCAAAAAGTAATGTCTTTGTTACTGTGATACGTTAACTTGTCAGGTTAAATGAAAGCACTGCTGAAAAGATACTGTATACTTTCGGGCAAGATAACACCTGAACACACTTACATAATTTCACTGCCCCTACATCTAAAAAAAACTCATTAAAGTTAGATTTGAATAAATCCAGAAGCATATCAGAGTAATATCCACAGAATAGGAATTCTGATTCTGGTAAATTTCTCCTGGAATTAATATGGATGTAATGAGACAGGAGAAAGGAGACACTTGACTTGCCTCCTGATTATACACAGGAACACACCACATGAGAAATAAACAGAAGAAAACCCAAGAGAGCTTTACTTGGAAACCTTATCACTGAATAAGAGCTGCAATCAGAGACAGACTATGGGGCATGTGCAATGTAAACATCTCTCTCACTCACCTGTGGAACACGCACAGGCCAAGGCGGTGACACTCAATTTGGATTCCGTGGTAGTGCCTGTACCAGCTAATGTTGGCCATAAACAGCAATACTAGTTCCCTCTACCACGTGACATGTGAAATACAAAATTAACTGACACAGAAACCAAGCTGATATTGGCCTGCCTTCTTTTCCCAATAAGCTTCTGTATTTTTAAGTTACCAATGTATAGTTATGGGCAAGCCTGACATTTGTAAGTGGCTTTGTTAGGACAGAACTATTTGAACATGTTAGAATATGAATATAGGCAATTAGACAGAAATTATGCCAATTTCCTGTAAAAGAAGAAAACTCTCTTTAAAAACATAATTTCAAAAGCCTCAGTAGACTTAAGAAAACATACACCAAATAAAGAGAAATAGACTTTTTGTGAACTCTCTAAATTATCTTTTTATGAAATAGAAAAGGACAAAACGAATTTTTGAATATTTGTAAATTATATTTTCAGTGGTATCTGGGAAGAAACTGCATCTGTGCAAGTTGAAACCAAAATCCTGATTAGGAACAATTTAAATAAGAAAAAAACCGAGGGAAATTGCAGAAAGGTTAAAACCAAAATGCAAGTGGAGAATACAGATTTGAAATTAAAAAATGATTCTGTGAGTTAGCAATCAAACTAAAATTTCCCATAATGAAAATGGAAAAACATAAAAGGATAGGATTTAAGAAGCATTTTTGTCTCATTAATGTAACAAGGCTCTTGGTACAGGAGCAAGAAAACAATCTTCAATATACCATATTTTGGGACCATAAGACGCACCTAGGTTTTAGAGGAGGAAAACAGGGGGAAAATTTTTGAAGCAAAAAATGTGGTAAAATATTGAATAACATAAATAACATAATATTTCCCCAATGTAAATGTAAACAGAACTCAACAGCACCATTAACAACCATTACTCCTCCCAGATTCGGCAGGGGGTGTGTCTTATAGTCTGAAGAATACGGTACTGAAGAAACGATGTTTGTTACAATTTATTTGACCAAAAATCTTGTAAAGTCTGGAGCTTAAAGAAGAAGGAAAGAGAACTACTTCTTCCCCTATCACCTTGATAGGATAGTATTTTCCATGCCTGGTTGAACTGGATCTCATGATTTCTCATCTTTAAGAGGAAAGAGGCCTGAAAATAGAATCTAAGGCATATAATCCAATAGTAAATGCATCTGCCCATACATCCAAATATCTGAAGATCTATATACTTAGTATAAGAGCATGGTTTGTTAAGAAACAAAATTCAACTGAGTGAATTTTAAAGATCTTGTTGGTTTTATTTAATGATTCCTGAATTGGGAAGCATCCAGTCTAGCAGACGGAAGGGAGTTCCAAGGAGCTGTAGCTAATGAGAGATTCTTATAGGCCCAGGGAACAAGAGCACGGCTTACCCTAGGAAAAGGTGGGTCGGTTATTGAGAGGCTACTCTTCCTTCGGGGATGGGGGGGTTTGTAAGGCAGACACCTGGAAGTACC
>PVKM010023950.1:0-20845 GCA_004027735.1 Carollia perspicillata
TTCATCACGTGACTGCCATAGATCTCGCTGGGACTGACAATCACTTGAACCCCAAAGTTCTTTGACATGTGGTCCAGCTTTCCCACACTAATGCTGGACCCAAGGGTGGATGTGACCTGAGCCTCGATTGTTTGACAACAGAGGAGACTGAGCCATTTCGCTTTTCCCTTCTAGTAGCCATGGTTTCTCACCAGCAGTCCCCTCTTGTACAGATTTTATTTTAGCTTAGGATGACACTGCTGCCCTGAGACCCTTTTACACTCTGCCCTTTGCTCCGGAATAATGAGAAGCAGTGATTGCAGGTGTGGACGCTAGTGTTCCTGTGCATTAAATGATCGTTGCATGTAGGTAAAACAGTTAATGTGTGTATTTCCATAAATGTGTTTCCACATAGATTCCAATTTTATGTGTTTATTTGCTTGCTAAATATTTTCAAGTTAGTGTAATTTCTGTAAAACAATATCGTCCTAAAAATGAAGAGGTTTTGTGTTAATGATAAAAAATACTAAGAGTGGGAAGGTGAATGCCGTAACAACATTCAAAACCTCCACAGTTGCTTTGTAGCACATGGGGAGGGATGGAATCAATAGTGCAAACCTTCCCCGTGAGCTGTCCGATCTGTTTAACTGCAGAAGTGCCCTTTTAGCATTGAGACTTCTATCACCACTTACCCTCGGTGTAAGATTCCATTGACTGAGATACGGAAGGGTGATGCTGTATATTCCAAATTTACTCTCTAAGTCTTAGACCACAGAAGCCAGTGTTTTGGTGTTGCTGCATTAGTACAGCTTCTTGTCATTGCTGCATTTTAGGTAAAGATTGAAAAGGAACTCAATGGCATCTACCGGCGATTGTTTGAGCCACTCCGTGTGCCTCCAGATTTGTTCAGAAGATTAACTGGACAGTTTTGTATGATCCAAACCTTGAAAAAGGGCCAGACGTATGCTGTGGAGGACAAAACCTCAGTTGATGACCGCCTGAGTATTCTCCTGAAGGGAAAGTAAGTGATCTTCTCATGGCCTCTGGGCAGGACACGAATGGGAGGGAATATTGCCGAATAATGGAGGAAGTAGTGCCAGAGTTTGTTGGTGGTGAACTTTCCTTTTATGACCGCATTTTGAAACACTACAGACCAACATATTAGTTATGTAGAATTTGCTGCTCTCAATCTTGTTGGTGTCAGGATTTTCAATTGTGAACATCGTTCATCTTTTTCGACTTTTTATTTAAAGTTAATGAGTCATGCCCTGGCTAAGTAGCTCAGTTGGTTAGAGCTTTGTCCAGAGACACCAAGGTTGTGGGTTCGATCCTCAGTCAGAGCACATCTAAGAGGCAACCAATGAATGTGTAAATGGGTGGGATAGCAAATCATTCTCTTTCTCTCTCTCTAATTAGTAAATAAATCTTTTAAAGTTAATGAGTCGAAATTGAAGTAGTTTTAAATTAGGTGTTGAAGTTCAAGAAACTTGTGTGTGTTTCAGAGGTGATTATTTTTTGAATATCACAAATATAAATTCTAGGAGTATCAGTTTTCTGGAGAGAGAGACATTGTATATTGTTCTGGCATAATAATTACTACCACGCTTTCTTTCTCAAAAGTGTCTGAGTTTGGGTGTAGTCACTGAAGTAGAAGTAAGAGCAATGATACTTGTTGGAAGGTGCGCATCTAATTTGATGCTGGAACCTGTCTTATTGTTGGTGAAATTTATTTTGAAATAAATAGTTGTCTTCCGAAAGTACTTTTAATTATGTCAGTCATCCGTGGAGTCTTTAAAACTTTAGTACAAAATACAAGCCCATAAGATCATGAGGATTTTAAGGATTGTTATGCTGTTTGTGAAATATTATACACTTATTTTATAACATTAATTTCTGTTGTCAGAATGAAGGTCTCCTATAGAGGACATTTTCTGCATAACATTTACCCCTGTGCCTTTATAGATTCTCCTGAATTTAGATCAACTCAGATGCACAAAGGTGAAAAATTCCAGGTATGTTTTGGCATGGGTTTTATTTTGGTATTTCTGTATTTACTTACTTTATTTATATATTTATTTTAAATTGAGGTATATTTGAGTCTACAGCCATACCACCCAGAATGTGCCCGGTCTCATCTACATTGAGATATATTTGACGTGTAACATTATATTTGTTTCAGGTACACAACATAATGGTCCAATGTTTGTATATATTGCAAAATGACACCCCAATCAGTCTAGTTAACATTCATTACCATACAGTTATATTTTTTCTCATGATAAGATTTTAAAATCTGGCATGATTTTTACAAAGATTGAAACTAGTTCATGTCTCATTAAAGTCCAAAGGATATAGAACATGACCACGATTTATTGAAAAAAGAGTTTACCGTGTGGTATATATAGCATGATCTCATTTTTATATGACTTTAAATAGTGCATATATGTGCACAAAAAGAAGTCTAAAAGATCTATCCTAATTTGTTCAGCGAGTGCTTTTGGTCAAGTGTTAACACAGTTACTTGGTTTGTCAAGTTTGACTGCTTTTTTGTTTTCTTTTTGCTTGTTTGAATTTTTATAATTTTCCATGGAAAACATCTAATGCTTTTATTACAGGAGGAAGGAAAATTTTAGTTGTGACTAATCAGTGTTCCTAAAACATGTAACTGGTTACTTTTACTGGGGAAAAACAGAAAACAGGTTTTGCTCTAGGAAATTTATGTTGTTAATCATTGTGAAAATCTAATCACATTACTCTTTTATATTTAATGAATGTATTTAAGGGCAAAGAATGAGGTTTTTCATAGTTATAACAATTTGAACATGGACTACTCAGCGTGATTTTTTTTTTGTATCTGAAAAAAATTGCTCCATGATGTGGCACTTCGTTGTGACTCTCTGTAAGTACCCAGCCCTCCTATTCTACTTGCCTCATTCTTGGTAAGGAAGTCACCAAAAAAGTGGGTGACAGCTTCCTTTAGTCCCAGCCTCTAGATGCACAGCAGTAAGGGAAGACCCTCTGAACAGGGTTGCGTATGAGCAGGAGGGTAAACCTGTCTCCGCAGGTTTAGAAACGGGGTAGAAGGGAATGTTACTGCCTGAGGGAGGAAAAGTCACTGATTCTTGAGGATGGATTATTTTTGTTTCATTTTGAGATGCTGTTCAATTTGGGATGCTGCATGGAGATACAAAGGACATTTTACAGACACACGGCTTAGCCCTGCTCCCACGAACAGCACAACTTGTTAAAGGGATGTTCACTTACTGGAAGGTCTCGGAGAAGTTCACTAGCTGGCTGCAATGCTGCTCCCAAGCTGGTTGAACTTCAGCTGCAGAAGCAAGTAAATGCTGTATCCTGGCTCCTCTGATTTTCATCTTGTGTTTACCAGAGTCAGCTGTGCACTGAGGTTTATGCTCCTATTGTCTCCTTGATCACCACCGTCTGCAAACTAGAATGGGGCCAGTTCTTTCCTCTCTCCTTCTGTCTTCTGACCTCATTACAATTTTCTTTGTCCAAAGCCCAACTTTTGTCTGTTGCGTCCATTTCTCTGTGTGTGGTAGCAAGTGCTTTTACACAGCAGCTCCATCTCTTGTGATCCTGAAGAGACTGGGGTTTGGAGAGAGGGTGGGAACTGAGCCTTCCTCATTTCCAGAAGCAAGTGGCCCCTGAGGGGCCAGGGATATAACATGTACTATCATCTCTCTGGACTTCAAATTATCATGTTTATAATTAAGTTAACAAAAAAAGGAATTCCTGCCATTAGTTGCAATTTTCTTTCTTGGGGACCGGGGATTGGGATTTGATAATTTATAAATGTTCCTAATAATTTCTATAAAGATTCCAAAACATGACCCAATGGCAGTACCCATAGCTGTGTGAAGGATACATATTCAGCCTTTCCAAACACCGGCCTGTCTCTGCATGGAGTCTGGTGTGTCACTTCCTAATCGGTCAGTGGATAACAATTACTCCAGCATCATCGAACCTGTGTCTTGTACAATCGGGGCGGACTCCATCAGAGTGAGCCCTCCAGAGAGACTGCGCTTTGTTTATAAAATGTCCCCATTGGCAGTCATGCAAGAGTAAAAATAGCTGTTGCACATCTCTGTAGGAGTATATTGCCTCTTTCTGAAGCAAGTTCCCAAATGACAAGTGTCATGTGTTCCCAAGGCCAACTTCTTACTACCTGTGCCCACGGCAGAGGACACCTGGAATCATCGGTGGTCAGACTGCTCTGCCCGTGTGCTCTTTACCTGCTCACCTCACTTTCCTCTAACTCTGAATGGTTACAAGTTTTCCAACCAGGAGCTAATTCTCTTAAATTTTTGTTTCTTTCCATTTATTCTTTGGTGGTGGTACTAAAGAGTTTTACAGTAGGATGAAAGGGAGGAAGAAAGGCAGGTAGCCCCGACTGTCCTTTGAGACTGCACAGCAAGTGTGGTTCAGGTGTGTGTGGGGACTGTAACGGTAGCCACGGTGATGGAGTTGAGACAACAGATTCTGAACTGTGGCTGCTCCCATCTGAACTGATGGTCGCTCTGGTGCTTCCAGACCAAGCTGCCACTTAGAGCTGTTAATAGAATCTTGAGTATCATTATTATAAAAGGCAGAAGTTGTCTGTTGTGTTTGGTTTCCTCTTCTTTGTGCAGTTCTTTTATATTCAGTGAGCTTTGCTACTTACGCCTTTTTCTTTTGCATCCTTTTCTGTTGCCTTCTCATAGTTGAGAGCACACTCTATGCTCTGAAGCTCAAAAATCAAAGCTTACTGACTTTAAGGCAAGAAGAATATCTTGGAGGCCAATGTCCAACGTCTTGTAAAATAAATGAACACTAAGTTTTAACTGGTGTTTAAATTAAACCTTAACTTAGCATTAAATACATGCTTCAGTTAAGCAGTGAAACAGTTTAATCTGCCAGTTTCGACTGCTACATTTTCATGCTTGTGAGAACTCAACGAGAAGTAGTGGAATAGGCCACTTCTGGGACATTTTCCTGTTCCTGGTGTGTGGAAAGTTGTATAATACATAGAGAAAATGACAAGTTCTTCCCTGAGGACAGTCAACCAGTCATAGTGTCAGACTGCTGTTTCCAGTTCTAGCACATTCAGCAGTTCCTTCAGACACCCTTGTTCCTGTGTATGGTCTTTTCATTGTGTGAGGGTGCAGAATGGTTTGCCATCTAAAGTGAGAGACTGATCCAGAACCTTGAGGTAATCTCAGCAAACCCTGTTACCACTGCAGAGTTGAACTTGACCCCACAGAAATTGTTTCACATCTTCCATTGTCATGCTTGCTTCCATTTCTTCTGTGAGATTCTTCACAAGAAGTCACATATGGCACTACCCTACTACCTCAAGAAGGAAATTTATTTTACAGAGCTTTAAATGTTCCAATATTGACTTATAAAAATTGCTCATTAACATATGTTTTACCAGACTGTTGTGGCAGGAAATCATTAACTACCCACTTCCAACTAAGTACCTGCTCTTATGGACTTGTAAGTTAGTCCTACGCACTGCTGTGATAGCTTATTATTAGAACACTATTATTACGTTTGAATTTAATAATAATTTAAACATATTTAAAGAATTTTTCAACCGTCCATAAGAAATGGATTTGCTAAGTAAATTATAGTATCATATTAAAAGTATCATTGTCTCTGTGGAGATGAGGTTATTAAAATGGTTGAAAAGAAGTTCTAAATGCCTTATTTACCACCTGGGTGCAATTTCTTCTCCTGGATGATTTCCACCTCCTTTTGAACTCCTTGTCCCATTGTACATGAATTACATTTTCCAAAGTCACGGGTAAAATCTTTGCAAAATGAAGGCACCTCAGGTCTCCAAAACCTTTCTTCAGCCCGCGGGCGTGGCTGGGCCACCGTGAATCCCAGTGCTGTCCTTCCTCTAATCACTCCCATGGGAGACTATTCAGACACCTTGCACTTACCCGTCTCCTGCTGTTTCTGGGAACTCCTGAGAGCTGGAGTTGACTTTACACGTCTCGTCCTATAAATCTTACCTTTTTTGTTATATGTTTTTACTTACTATGGCTTCTTCCACTGGAATATAGGCTTTATGACATGCGCTCAGCTGCTCTTTGTCTGAGGGACTTTCAGTGGACTGTGAGCCCGCTTTGTGATTATTCTGTTTCTGATCAACTCAGAGAATACTAGACACAGTGGGTAGGATTTGGCCTGGTGGGAGAATACACCTGGGCTGAAAATGCTCATTCCCCCGCTGATTAACATGTGTTCATGAATATGTGTTTCTGTGCATCTCATTTAGCATCTGAAAGATAGGGAAGAATATTAGCTGTCTTATCTTAAAGGCAGTTTTGAGGATCCATTTATAGGATAGATATAAAAGTACCTTAAATGTTTAAATGTACAATACATATATAAAATGAGTGGCATTACATGCAGCTGTCATTCCCTCACCATTCTCTATCACTTCCCCCTGTTTTATATTTGTCCAAAATACTTAGTGCCACCCGAGGGTGTCATATTTATTTATGTATTATCAGCTCCCTTTGTTAAAATGTCAGCTTCCCAGGGCAATGATCTTGGCTCTCTCGTTCACCATCGTACCAGAGCCATATTTGTTAGTAACGGCCTGGACCCTTAACCGATTCACAAGTCACCGTGCCCCTTCTCTAGTGTATGTTTGCAGAGTTGGCTGAAGAAGGTCTTCCATCTGTAACTTGGCCTCATGAATCCCATCTCAGTGCAGTGTTGTTTTTTATTTTGCGTGAAGCTGTATTCTTGAACCTCTGTTGTCATCTTTAGCCATAAATTGTATATCCAGTTGGGACAGCCGCCTAATACAGGCCAGAGCAGTGCTGCTGACACGGTGGCCATTGCTCCGTCACCAGGCCTCACGAACAACCACTACAGGACTCCGAGAGTTTGCTTTCATTTAGTCTTCAGCTTGTTTGGTTTATAATATAATTTTATACATAGTTATAGAAGCTTGTAACTTATGGACGGATCTCATTTTAATTTAACATGACAAATCATTGCTATAATATTATCCATTAAATTATTCTACTCTTCTCCTCCCCCAAATTACTATAGTCATAATTCATGTACAAAGATGTATTTCTTTCTTTCTTTCTGTGTTTCTTCGTCAGGTCACCATTGTTGCAGACGATAACTGCAGATTTTTATGCTGGTCAAGAGAAAGATTAACTTACTTTCTGGAATCTGAACCTTTCCTGTATGAAATATTTAGGTATCTCATAGGAAAAGACATTACAAATAAGCTCTACTCATTGAATGATCCCACCTTAAATGATAAAGTAAGTGTTTTACTGAGTGTGTTTACTTTGTTAAATAAATATGTACGGTGAAGTACACTTCACTTAATACAATATATGAGGGAGATCCCCCGCAAAAACCTGGAAGTATCTTCTGAAGGGCGGGTCCCTGTAGTGCAGGCTTCCCCTCCAGGTGAGCGTTCCAGGAACCGTGCTGAGTGTTCAGCAGTTTGGGGCCGAAAGTGGCATGACCCCCACACCTCACCCTCCCGGTCTCACCCCCAAGCAACCTTTTTTTGCTTTCCTCGATGAAAAAAAGTCCTCAAAGGGAAACATTTTGCCTGTGTGGAAGAGGTGAAACAAAAAACAGCAGAAGCACTAAAAGCTGTCAAAATTGATGAGTTTCAAGAACTGTTTTTGAGCAGTGAAAAAACATCTCAATATGTGTTTCAAATGGAGAGCACTTTGAAGATGCTGAAGTTTAAACATGTAAGAATTAATACACAACTTTTTATAAATAAATTCCATTTCGGTGGGTCCCCATGAATTTTCATTAATCAGTCATATGTTAAATGAAGTGGAAAAGCCTTCAGGGAATTATTTCTCAAGAGGGAGGAAATGTTTTGTAACTATTATATTTGCCATTACCTAGTAAGGTGTCTCTAAATGTCAGGGACCTCCACGGATGGTGAGGAGGTGCTGTCCTCTTCATAAAGGGTCATTTGAGGACTCTACAGGAGATGGTTAGTGAGTTGTCATGTGAACTGGGGAGGAGTCATCCAGGGAAGGCGGGGCAGTGGGGAGGGTGCCAACTGAGAAAGGCCAGCAAACCCTGGTGAGCAGGAAGCTGGCCTTGTAACCCTGGGTCTTCCAGTCTTGCACATCCTCCTGGCCAGTCACCATCCAGAAAGCCCACAAGTGAGGAGAGAGGTATAGGATGGAGGCCTGTAGCAATTCAACTTAGATTTTCAGAGCTGTATGGATCTTCAACAACTTAAAATTTCATATTCCTTTCCCCACCTTTGCTTAGAAGGAAATTAAAATGATCACCGAAGAGACCTTGCAACACATCGTTCCCGGGATAAGCACTGCTCTCCAGGGACTAGGAGTATGGGGTGTGCTCTCTCAAGGTCGCTTTTTCTCAGCCGGTTACTAAATTAGGATGGTGCTTATTATTTTTAGATGGATAAATAGGCTATTGATTATATTAAATTTATTATAATGTATTTATAGTAATATCAGAAAATAAAAATTATAGCTAACATTTATTGGGCACTTACTCTGTACCAGGTAGCCTTTTATTTCAAGGAAAAGTAATGCCGCTGATAGGGAGAATATGATGTAAGTCCCATGGATGTCAGGAATCTCAAAACTTTGATTTTTAGAAGGCCAAGAAGCTGGAGCACCAGCTCAGCCTCTGCACACAGATCTCCATGCTGGAAATGAGGAACAGCATCGCCAGCTCCAGCGACAGCGAAGACGGCTTACACCAGTTTCTTCGGGGCCCCTCCAGCGTGTCCTCTCTTCGTAAGTTATCCCAAAACTAATACTACTCTGGGATTCCGACAGATGTCACGGGACACAGACCAATGACAACTTCGATCACAAAAAGAACTTTGCAAGTAACTATTTAGCAACCTAGAGGTATCATTAGAAAGAATCAAACTTTTTCTAGCTCTGCCCCCCATATTTCATAGCAGTTAAATCCGACTTTAGAGCTCTTCTTTCTGTTTCAGAAAGTGTTCACTTCTTTTGCCATGTACTTTTCTTAAATACTGGTTTACTAGACTACTGTGAAAGAGTACTTATGGTTTGCTGGATATTCAGCTTTGTCGTTTTTATGATTTTAGTTCTAGCGAAAGCCTAGACTCAGCAGTGTGCGAAAAATGCTAGCAAGCAACTGCTGGACATTTTATTGCTGGCTGCTTATCTCAGTGCAAGCGCCAGGAGTTAACAGGTGACCAGATCACGGGGTATCCCTGAAGGTGAAGGAGGCCACTCAGCACCCGTGACTCACGTCACTCACACAGCACCGAGAGACAAGGCTTGCGAGACCCTTCCGTAGTTTAGATTGTCTGAAGACGTTTCAAGCACACTGATGACACAGCTGTTAAAGATTAGTAAGTAAGATGAGAGAAGCTAGATTACTTTAAGATTTAAATGCTTAGAATTATTTTAAGAATTGTTGAAAGAATGATAGTAAAAGAACTTTAAACAAATTCATGTACAATAGGAAAAGGACAAATTCTCCTATTGCAGAAACCAAAAACTACTTATATTTCCAATTGTATGTTAATCCAGTGCAATTTATGTGTGTCCACGTAATTATAGATACACATTCAGCAATCCTAATTGTTATGTAAATGATCTTGTAACTTTGGATGCATCATATAAATTGGGTAAGGATTCTAACTGTTGCATGGTTTAAATTGACAAAGGTTCGACAAGGCCATATAATTGGTATAAGCTTCCAAAGCAAGGCTAGGCATAGGAATGCTTTGTGGACCCAAAGGAGATTTCAGGAGCAACACGAATGTGAAATTGGGAGTGGTTGTATTTTATTCCAAAGCTACTTTTTGAAAATAACTGAGGTTGACCAAAGTCTGCAGTCTACTAGCATATCAAATGTATTGAAACAGGTTGGTGGTCAATAAGTATTTTCAAATGGTCCCATCTTCATTGCCTGTATAGTGTAATGTATAGTGATTACATGCTAAGTGAATTACTGTATAGTGATTACGTACTAAGAAAGGTCAGCAGAAAGGAAATTACAGTTAATATTGTATGCAATTATTTTTCCGATAGAAGAGCTTATTTTTGTAGTTCTTGCTATTGTTACATTTTACAGTCTTGCTCAGGAAGCATGAGAAATAGCAGTGTATAGTATGAGCATTTGTTGACTTAAAATCAGTTTCGTTTTTCTGTGTAATCTAAATATTTGGGGGGTACGACATTTTAGGGGGGGAAGCTTATGTAGAGTATGTTGTTTAAATAGAATTAAAACATGTTTTCAAGATTAACATTTGTACTTTACTTGCTTCGAGAAATCTCTGTTTGCTGGTGTTCCGTGGATCGGTTACGCACGTTATTGATACCGACCTGGGCTCTTGCTCTAATAATTATTAGCTGTGTGACTTGGAGAAGGTCAAAGGCTTTTCTCATCTGACAGGAGCTGTCACATCTCAGCACAGGCCAGGATCTGGTCACAACTCCTGCTCTGCTCTCTTCCCTCTTCCTTGTAGTAAATCACAAAACCAGGGGTTCGATCCTGTCATTCCCTGCATGGGTAACGCAGGCTCAGTGTTTGCACAGACGGGCGCTGCCCTTCCTCGCAGGGTCGCATCTTCACTTCTGGTTTCCTTATTCCCTTGTCTACCTAGACTCTAGGGCTTTGCTGTACTAAAAATGTGTACGATCTGCTTAAGTTGTTCATTAAATTATTTAGCCTCAGATTTATTATGCAAGGTCTTACATATCAATGTAAATGCGTCCAGCTAGCTGCACGTGTGCTGCTTTCTGACGGTGCGTGTGAACGGCACTGCAAGTCCCCCTTCGTACCTGCTCCTGTGACCAGTCTTCCTTCTGAGTCTCTTGGCCTCCCTCCTGCAGTTTCATGAAAGATGTTAGGACTTGAGCCCAACATTGACACTAACTATGAACTACTTAATTCACTCTAGCATGTGATTCATTAAAAACTGGTTCTTGTTTCTCTCGCTTAGGTTTTAGCTCAGAACTACTGAGGGCTGTCGTTTTTCTTTCGCCAGTCCTATCAATGTGCCATCTACTTTTCCATGTTACAAATTACACTTCTTGTAAAACAGAATGCAAAATCAATCTCCTAGGACTGTTAGGCTGAAATAACAAAATTAATCACATTTTGAGCATGTGTTCGGTCTTCGTAAATGGTGGGCCCCTAACACTGGTGACTAAGCTCTTATTATTCCGAGTTTCTGATGTGCAAATGGGACGGCCTGGCAGCTGCTCCCAGCAGCCCCTCAGTTTTGTGAAAGCGAGTGGGGGGAAGGGAACAAAGGCCATTGACAACAGCAGCTCTTATTTTTTCAGGTGCTCTCTATACATAATCGCATTGACTATTCACTGCAATCCTGCACAGAGGGGGGTAAATTAGTTGTTGCTAGAAGACGTGGCACTAACGGACAGTCCCCTCGAGTCTCTGGCTGTGAGGAAGAGGCTGCTTTCTTGCTCACGTGCACACTGGATGCTGCTCCAGCCCCAAGTCCAGCCCACCCTGGGACACCGAAGGAGCAGTCACTGTTTGGGTCACTGCCATCGTGGCAGAGGGGAGACGGTGGTGGCAGAATCATGCCATGGCTCTTAGAGCTCCCTCATTGAAGTGGCTCATGATCTCTGCCCCAGAGAAGTCATTTGGCCAGAACCACCATCAGTGAGTGGACTTTTGATCCTCCTGCAGGGGCTGCCCCGGGAGGGGCCCGTGAGGGAGGGAACGCAGGGGTTTTGACAGTAACACAGCCTATCCCAGTGAGTACTATTTCATCTTACACATGAGGACAATTGGAGATACCAGGTGCTTACCCGCTTGTTCCAGTGCCACAGCGGGAGGTGCTGGAATGCCAACCGAGGTGTCCTGTCTGATCCCAAAACCCATGCTGTTAGGCCATATTGTCTCTGTGTCTTAAAAAGAAAAAATGGATGTAACATTTGACTAAGCGCTTTGTAGTTTACAGGTCACTTTCACACCTGTTCTCGCATTTGAACCTGACAGCTCTGCTAGTGAGGAACAGCACTGTAGATGAGTCCGCCTACCCTCGGAGAGGAGGTCGTGCTTGCCCAAAGTCGCTTCCTTCCCCTCCGACCTGCTTCTTTGGAGAAACCTGCCATCCCCCATCCTTCATTAAGACCACACAGTGCTGCAAGGAGGATTTCCTAGACTGGTTGAGTTCCATTTCAGTGAAATTTTCGTCTTATTCTTTGTATGAGGGTTCGACGACATAGGAACATTAAAAATTAACCAATGGGGAGGAGGGAGGCTGAAGAGGGTAAAGGGGGATAAATGGTCATTGAAAAATATAATAAAACCTGAACTATTCGATTTTTTTAATTAACTAATCATATTTTCCAGTCTTTCAGCTTTTGGTTAGCTTTCTCTTTGCCTCTCATGTTCTTACAGAATTACGAGCAAAGCTACTCTCTAAAAATTAAATTTATTTTGTATACTTTCCTAATTAAACAACTTTTACATTATCCCCTTTAGTCATTAACTCAAATAGAGATGTAGACTTGGCATTCAAATGCACATGAACACTTCTCATAATTTTTTTTCAAATCGGGATCAGCATGCGTCTCTTGCATTTCGTTGGCCAATGCATCTCCAAAGCCTTTTCATTCTCTGAGCTTCCCTTTCATCTTTTTTTTCCATTGTATATATGTCTCTTATTTATTTATTTTTATTTTCTATTTCATTTTAATTGTTCAAGTACAGTTTTCTGACCTTTACCCCCATCCCAGCCCACCCCCCTAGCACTCCCGACCTCCCTCCTGTCTCCACCTCCCCCCTTGTTATTGTCCATGTGTCCTTCATCCTTGTCTGATTCTCTGTGTGAGTGCTTCTATGTTTTTGTTTTGTTCGGGGTTTTTTTTTGTCCTGTAGAACACTGATTCTTAAACATAAATGAGCATATGCATCACTTGGAGATCCCATTAAAGATTCTAATGCAGACCTGGGTGGGGCAGGGGTCCGCCGGGTTAACGAGGACCGTGGGATGCCCATGTGCCTGCTCCCTGAGCTACACTTTGGAGCAGCGAGGCTGTAGAATTCCCTATATTCCGAGATTTTGTTGATTTTATGTATGTTACTTGTGTTTTCTGTCTAGGGACTTACATAGAACCTGATGAAGACGCTGTTTTAAAGATCTTGACCAGTATGGGCTATAGTGCTTCAAACATATTTCAGGACACTACACAGCATATGTTCAGTCGAACAGATATGCAGTTCAGAAAAAGGTGAAGGGGAGCTTCGGGTGAACTAGTTCAGGGAAATTTCCGCTGGTCCCATTGCTGACACTGTTCTCTGTTTTTACACATCGCACAGTGCTACCTTCAGAACAAGATCCCTGCTCCCTGCCACCCAGATTCTGTATTCCGCCTCAAATTGTAATTCAAAGGGATGAAAGTGAGGCAACAAGATAGTCTGAGAAAAAATGGTTTCCGCTTGTTTATTCAGTAGCTCATCATCCAATTCATTCCACTCTTCTCTCTTGCTTCATTTACTTGAGTTCCATGGTTGGAAGTGTCAGAGGAAGACAAGAAGAGACAAGATGCTCAGAATGTGTGAGAAAGGTCCAAGCTTTCCTCTCTCTGCTCCTGGACCCAGGGGCTTCTCAGGGTGCCTGTCATCTTGTCTTACTCAGGAGATTTAGCTCCCCACGTGGAATATGTCAAACACACACACACGCACACACACATGCAGATTGATCAGCCTTGGCTGTTCCATCACCAATAGATAGTGCTGAACACAGGCATTGTCATGGCAACAAGGAAGACAGATCATTTTCCCTTTAAAGTTACAGAACTTTATTTTAGTTCATTGGAGTCAACCTATTGTTTGGTTTGTTTGTTTTTTAAATCCTGAGGCAACGTAGGCAGTATATTCCATTGGAAGTCGTTTTTTAGAAGGTTCTGCTAGTTTCAACTATCTATTTTCTCAGAAATTATACTTAAAATTTATGATTTTTAAAAGATACTATAAAATATTTAAAGATATTTCCAATTGACAAAAAACACTTTCAAGTGCTTTTTCTTATTAAAGTCAAGATGGGAGTTTGGACAGCCTACTAATTTCATGTGCTTTGTGTCAAATATGCACAAATGTGCTTTAAGTCAAATTAGCCGGCATCTGGTCAGCATTCTTGTCTGCAAATACCAGCAACATATCTGACATAAGGACCTTCTCTCAGCTCTCTTACCTGTTTACCAACCTGGAAAGATACAAAAATACAGCACAGCATTCTTAGTTTCAAGGCTAGTTTCATGAAATAGTCTGTTCAACTCAATTTGTATTTCGTCGCTCCTGTGAAAAAGTGTAGGCTTACAAACAATGGGTTTTACATGAATTGCGGACAGGTGGCGAGGAGATGTGACCAGGCTGCAGGAATAGGGAGGAAGAGCCCGTGCACAGTTCTCAGACCGCCGCCAGGTGGCTGGTGAAAAGTGGTCCCCCCACTTAACGGTGAGTGGAGTGCGGCGGAGGGCAGTTGAGGCTCCGGCTAGCCCTGCAACGAAGAAGTGCAGACACTTGTTTTCCTTTCTGGCTTTGCTGTTTTCCTTACAAATACCCTGACCGCACGTGGGCGTGAACTTGTTTGGGGATGTTTAACCACTGCTGCTGCAGCAGCTGACGCACCCTGACGCTTTCATGTTCTCCTCCATTCTGCACCCCTACAGCGGCGTGAGTATGTCAGGGCTGAGGAGCGTGACACCCATCTCCTCTGGGTCCTGGGTTCCCCAGGCCCCGGGGGCTGTGGTGTCCCCGGAACCCCGCCCTCAGCCACCCTTCAGAGGGCCCGCATCCTCACACAGCATTTTCTCATCTGTAAAATGACTGTCACGGCATGTTATACAGTTATACACTTTAATCTTTTAGTAAAAAAAAATAAAATTATCAAAGTAGTATGCACCAATATGTATTAAAGATAAACTCTTTCAGTGAAAAGAACTAACCCCTCCAACCTAATTGCTCCCTAGAAGCCATCTCATTGGAACAAGTTTTGTCCAAAAATGCTGAATGGTGTGCTGTTATTTACTCATTTGACCACATAAGCTTTATCTATAACCTGACTTAGTGCACTTTTAACTCCCCTCTCCCCTTCCGCTGAGGACAGTGTTGTCGCTGGTTTTGTTCTTTCATTGTTTGCCTTTCTAACGTTGAATGACACAGTAAACCCCCACTTCTCCTTCGCTCTGCGGCATTTTTAAAGCTGAGGACACAGCATCACTCCCTTTCTTATTCTTTCCCCCCTCCACCTTCGAGCTATTCCGGGGATCTTCTTTAACTTTTAAACAGTCAAGACTGATAGCACATGCATTCCGTTCTCCCTTCTTTTTCCAGTTTTTAAAAATATATGATAAAATGCACATAACATGAAATCTACCATCTTAACCATTTTTAAGTGTGCAGTTCAGTGGTATTAATACTCTATTCCGTTTTGGTAACAGTAAGTGGGTCTTTCTTTGTCTGTGGGTTGTTTTGCAGAATTTAAAGCAAATAAAAAATGTTGATGTTATGATGCCTTCTTCAAAACCAAACAGTTGGCCGTGACTACATTTTTCTTTTTGGTTCTAGTGTCATGATTCCTGTTTGTCAAAGGAGGCTGTTCCTAATGTCAGGCACTAATGGGTTCTGCTTTTGTACGCAACAGAAAAATCATGCCGCAGTTTACTCCGTATTTTGACCTTCCTTTTTTCCTGTAGTGTGTTTTCTTGTTTTGCTTGCGGGGCCATCTTATCTACTATAGCCCCAGTATTTCCTAGCTTCTTACTCATTCTTTTAGGTGAAATCCTTTTATTTCTTATAAAAATCTGAGTGGTTCTTTCCTATTTGAATCGTGCCTTTCCAGACTGCTTTCTGTTTTTATGGGTCTCTCTAGTTGCCTTCCTTTTTCCTTATCCTTGCATTTTCTTATCTCTTCACTCTCTCAGTTCTTCAGTTCTGTGTTTCCTTTTGCAGGAAACCTCTCACCACCTCCCCTCCCCCTGCCTCCTCCTGGTCATTCTCTGGGTCTGTTTCGTGGCTGCCACCCTGGAACCATCTTCCCTGTTCCGAATCTGTCCACCCCCTCCACAGCCCTGTAACCTCCTTTCTGGGGCAGGAAGGGGCAGCAGGACCATCACTGTTCCTTGGCCCCTCAAACCCGTTGCCGCGCAGCCCCAAGCCCTCACCACCTCTCTTAGCAGTCAGGCACTGGCCCGAGAAAACCTCCTCACGGAAGGCCCTAACTTCCACAACCTCACCCTTTCCCTGATCTGTAACGCTGGAGGCCCTCTGTGCGTGAGGCCCTCGCTGCTGGTTGAGTCCCTCCAAGAGAAGTTAGGTGCAAAGGCCTTACCTAGTCTTCAGCATCATTGTTCAGAAAGCTTCGATCAAACGCATTAGTTTAATCAAACTAATCAACAAACTCAGTCAATTTCTTAATTTAAAAATATCTTATGACTCATTAAGTTTTTTAAATTAAAAAAAATTATGGTATAAAAAATCAAAAGCAGGAAAAGGGATGATAGTCCTTTCTAGCAAAGAAGCTATTAAATCCTTCCCCATCCCCACTCATCAAAAATTGTAAAACATAATTAAGATTCTGAACCCCTGTAAGGTTTTTAATTACTTGCTAAAGCAGTTGGCCAGATGGTTAAGCGTAATGAAAATAAGAACACCTTGAAAGGAATCAAGAAAATGTCATCAAAGTTAAACGGGGTGGGGGCGTATTACATTATATTGAATAGTTTACAGAAGTGTCGCTCCTTTTTAATAAGCGTTTCTAAAGCAGAGAGAAATGTCACTTGACAAGCTTCATATCATGGTACTGCATTTATCTGAAGATGGAACTTGACGTCGCTTATTTATTCCCTAGAACAGGGGTGACCTTCACTCTGGGTTTAAGAACAACGAGTATGTCTGTTTAGTTTACTTAGACTGCTAGGAGAGGCTCTTGGTCCCTCGTAATGAGAAGCACACTGAAATAGAAAAAAGCTTAAGAAGGACAGAATTCTGTCAAAGGCAATTTCTGTTGTCTAATCTTTTATGATTCCGTACCAGAATTTTGACTGTTACGTAGGATCTCCCTGGTCCACGTATTAAAGGCTTCCTGTGGTTCTCTCTCTCTCTCTCTCTCTCTCTCTCTCTCTCTCTCTCTCCTCAAGATTGGTTGACATTCCATGCATTAGTTTCAGGTGTATAGCATAGTGGTTAGACATGTATATAACTTGTGAGATGATCCCCTTGATAAGCCCAGTACCCACCTGACACCACACATAGTTGTTACAATATTATGGACTCTATTTCCTGTGCTGTACTTTACATCCCTGTGACTTCTTGTGGTCTTTTGACTCGGGACTTTAGGGAGACAAAAGGGCCTGCGGGGGCAGGGAGCAGGGACAGCCTGAGCCCACCCTCCACTGAGGCCCGTGGACAGCTAGCACTTTGCAAAAGACCCCTCATACTAGCAAGCTTCTGCCCACTTCAACTGGGGCCCGACACTAGCTGCTGTGTGAACAGGTCTTTGAGGACAGACTGCCTCCCAGATCCACATGCGTCTGCGGGTGCCCACGACGTGGCCGCCCCTGTGCTCTGGCACGAGTGGAGGCGTCCACTGCTTGGTTCAGGCCTCTTCTAAGCCTCAGTCTTTCACATTGGCTCCAGCCTGTGTTTCTGAGCTTGAGGTTTTTCTGTCTAACTCTCAGAACTGCTGCCTAGGGTCCCAGTTCCTTCTCACCCGAGCCCGCGGGGAATGGGGGTACAGCTCACAGTAAATTCTGCTCCGCTGGCTTTGCCTCCTGGGCACACTGATATCTATGGCAGGGACCTGCCAGTCTTTGGGGCAGATTTTCTTTCTGCCTGGTGTAATATGAAACACTCCCCAAGCAACCGTAACTCTTCACGTAACTGTTGAACAATTTCACACCAGGTGAGTCTGGATTGCAGTTCAGTCTGAGACTCTTTGTTTTACATAATTTTATAATAAACTCTGCTAATTGGTAGCCTGAGCCAATTGGAAGGTGGTTATACCTAATAGCGAAAAGAAGTAATGCTAGTTATCTCTTTTAGATTATAATAAGTACCAGAGGAAATAGTTTACCACTTTTATCTCCCAGCTGTAAAACTGGTTTTAATAGAAGGATAAAAATCAGTTTTCTGGAAAATTTATGGAATTATTTGCTTCTCTAGAATTTGGAATAAATGAAAAGTAACAATATTATACAGAGGTCATGGCCTCATGGTACTGTCTGTGAGGTGCAAAGGTAGTTTGAAAAGCACTTAATTGAAGATAAGCTCAGTTTCTTCTCCTCTCCTCTTGCTCGCTCATCTAGGTAAGACATCGGGCCTTCTGGGCAAATTGTCTGATGACACATTGGTGCATAAAATTAATGAAAAACCAGGCAAACTTGTAGAAAGAATGTATTAATGTTCAACTTGTGAAATGTAAGATAGTTCCCTCAAGGCAGAATATTCTCTCTCTGCACACCCCACATTGGTTTTGGATTTGTTAGTGGACGAAATAATTATGTCCAGCAGCATAGTGATGGCCTCTGAGCCTTTCCACAGAACCGGCAGGACTCCTGGTGAGGTTGGAGAACACCAGGTCTAGGGGCCAGGTGAGCTCCTTGCTCTTGGAAGCCTGCCTTTCTTCCGGCCACGACAGTGGCAGATTCCCAGGTGGGGCCAGATGAACGTCCTACTTGGCCCTTGGTGCTGCAGGAGGCTAACCGAGGTTGGTACCAAGTGTGGGCACTCTCTGCAACCACGATTCCTATCAAGGGATCAGGCAGCCAGCTGGCTCTGGGTAGCTCCTGGCGGTTACAGTGAGGCCGCGTTTCTGTTGCAAAGCTCAGGTGCATCCGCCCAGTGGGGAAAGAGCAACGGGTACTGTTGCTGTGGGAACCAGGACCTGGGGACTTGTGGGTTCTGACCCAGCCACGAAGCCTGAAATGAAAGTGGAGCTGGTACTTTCCACGTGAAAGTGCTTTAGCAGAAAACAGTGCAGCCTTGCGGAGCTAATGGGGCCACCTGGTTTCTCCTTCCAGAATGCGTTTCGAAGCGGTTCACTCCCTGGTGGGAAAGGCGTTCATCCGTAGCAGCTGCCCCACTTCGTTTGTGTCACAGGTTGTGCAGTCGTA
Organism: Carollia perspicillata; assembly: GCA_004027735.1. Lineage (NCBI taxonomy): Eukaryota > Metazoa > Chordata > Mammalia > Chiroptera > Phyllostomidae > Carollia > Carollia perspicillata. The sequence continues at coordinate 19,101 of PVKM010023950.1, forward strand.
GCTTCTGGGTGTAAAGTGGAAATAATTGTATGAATGTGATGAATGACTCAGAAAAGTGTGTCGAGTTCCCGACAAATAAGAGAGTCAGAGACTAGACCCCATTTGTTTTTATTCCCCCAACATTTAAGCCACCCTCCAGCACCTTGTAACCACTCAGAGATTTGTATGGCTGATTAGATGAAAACCTTGTAGCGGGTGCTGGTACCGATGCGCCTTGCTTGGCAGACAGTACCCTTTGCTGTGAACACCGTCGAGTCAGCCAATTACGGCAGAGTGGTTTACCTGAGAACGTGATACAGCACACGGTGATAGCAGCCCTTCTCCATAGCGAGGGCTCGCTGCCTGCGCTGGCAGGCCGCTGGCGCCCCACTGGCAGGTGGGGGCTTGACGCGGCAGAGAGCAGTGTTCTGGCCCTGTGTCTTTTCAGAGGACACATTTTTTTCCCATACACTAAGTAATCATCAAGGGCCTGCTATGTATGGGGTACTTCTGAGAGGCCACGGGTCGGGGCAGGCTTGTTACCCAATAAGGGAGAGATGCACGTATTTATGAGCACAACAGCGTATGTAAGGGCTGCCGCTGTCTAGAAGGGAATAGAATCTCCCCACAGAGGGAATTAGGGAAGACTACAAATGAAGGAGGTGGGGTTTGAACTCCACCCTGAGGAACAGGTAAGAACTCGGTGAGCAGAGGTGGGAGTGGAAGGACCATTCCAGGTGCAGAGGAAAGCGAGAGAAGAGAGAGAGGGTGGGTGGGATTTGGGGGTCGGCTGAGTCTGCTGGAGCTCGGACGAGAAGGTGGCCGGGCCTGGAGACCCCCAGATGCCACTCCAGGGCTGTGGGTGACGCTTGCCTTACACGTTCTATAGTAGACACCCCAGCTCTCTCTTTCCCAGGCAAAGACAGAGGGAACAGAGTAAGTTCCGTCACAGAGAACTTAAACCCTGGCAAGTTCCCACTAGGCCGTTTCCACTTGTTTGGGGCCCCCTCTTCGTTTTCTCTCAGTGGGGAAATGCGGCGATTAGGGAGGTAGTGAGAGGGTCAGAACATTTTGGCCCCGTTGTAGACAGTAGCCTCGGGATGCTGTAGATTGTCGCCCCTGCTTTGATAGATGGGCTGACAAACTGGAGGTCAGTTGGTCCCACTGCCCCAGTCAGAATAAGCTGGACTCGTTTCTGCGATGTGCAGCACACAGCTATTTCTGCGAGCTCTGCATTATTGACTCGGTTCAGCGCTCTTAGACGTGCCATCTTCTTTGTCCACAGTTGTATCTGATTGCAAATCTTCAGCCTGAGGTTAATATTTTATGAGACTCAATTGTAACTTGAGGCCCTGACTGGTGTGGCTCAGGGGGCTGGCCATCATCCTACAAACTGAAAGGTCGCCAGTTCGATTCCCAGGCAGGGCACATGCCTGGGTTGCGGGCCAGGTCCCCGGTTGTGGGGGTCTGTGAGAGGCAGCCAGTTGATATTTCTCGTGCACATTGATGTTCCTCTCCCTCTCTTTCTCTCTCCCTTCTGCTCTCTCTAAAACAAATAAAATCTTTTAAAAAATCATAACTTGAGGCTGGAAATGTGATGACAGGCATGGCTATCGTTAAAAAAGACAGCCATGCTGCACTCAGGGCTGTTGAGACTGAGCAACGCAAACCCCTATTCGAGCGCTAGTCCCGTGTCCTTATTTTGCCGTCTCCATGGGCGCTGACGAACTTCAACAAGTTATCTAGTTATTTACTTATTGCCCATC
>PVKM010023951.1:0-20835 GCA_004027735.1 Carollia perspicillata
CCTCTGGTCTGCACTGCAAGGGGCCTCTGGCCTGCCTTGCAGTGTCTGCTGTGACTCCACGAACCACCCTCCTCCCCACAGCCAGGGCAGCCTGCTCTGCCTCTCCAAAGCCCAACCCTGTCAGCAAGTTTGAGGTCCCAGGCAGCACTGCCCTCTGCTCTTCCTCCAGGCTCCAGCTCCGCACCCGCGGCTGGACCCTCCTCCCCTTGAGCTGGGGCCCATAGGCCCGGCCTGCAACCTTCCATCTCATCCAATCTCTCACTTTACACAAGAGATGGCAGAAGACTCTCTCTGGGCCACATGGTGAGCCCCTGGCAAGGCTGGAAAACATGCCCAGGTCCCCATCCCGGCCATGCTGGTTGCGGTGAGGCCACCTCCCCAGATAACCTGGTCTCCACCGGTGCGCTATGAGACCGCATTTAGGGAAAGAGGGTACCAGAAAGAAAGCTTGAGATGTGACTTTGGGCTGAACTTCTAGCTGATGATCAGCCTGTGCGACCTGTGCTGATGTCCTGACCATGATTTGGAAAGAGGCGAATAACACTGCTGGGCCAGAACCTTACCCCACAAACGCCTGCAAAGCCCTCCTGCACTCAGAAGCCACACCGACAGCCCCACATTGCTCACAGAAGCCCACTGTCCTGCCCAATGTGCGCCCCATCTCCAGGCTCGCCTGCAAGGTGGCTCTCATCAGGGATACCGCCCCAGGTCCCCCGCCCCATGCCCGCAGCCCTGCACTCTCCTTCATGCCTCAGAAGGGACCACACACCATGCGGCACACAGACAGTCTGTCGTAGCGGGCCATCACATGAGGAGGCCTAGCATAAAGACGTGGTCAGGTTGTCTCTGAGAAATGCAAACAGAAACACAAAGCAGCATCGGCCATCACTGTTTGAGGCTGCCCAGGAGGAAGAGCTGGGCCGTGGCAAGCAGACCCACCAAAGAGCGCACCTGTGGGGACAGGGAGCCAACCAGATGGTGAGCCTCCCTTTTAGAGGCTCAGAGAAGCCACCACAGCCAGAAGGAGAAGCAGGACAGGCAGGGAGCCCCGGCTGCCTGTGTGGGACGCACTTCTCATCAATTAAGGTGGGCAGCCTTCTGTCCCTTAAAGTCGAATGACCCTGACTCAGTCTGAAGAACAAAGACCAGAAGGGGAGGGGGTGGGCAGGAAGGAGAGGAAGAGGCATAAGAGCCCCCAGACCAGGAGGGAGGACTGGACACGGGCCTGTGCACTCACAGCTGAGCCCTGCCCTGGGAAGGCGCCCCCTGGGTCCTGCACAAGTGGTAACTTGTACATCTCCTTCCAACTGCACACGACCTCATGTCTCCATGTGCCAAGGGCTGCCTCCTGTGTCGCCATGGCACTTCGGCCGTGAAAGGGAGAGCTTCAGTTATTCCGGTCACGGGAGACAGTCAGAGGACCCCTCGCTGCTGGTTTGGACATGGAGGGAGGGCAGGTAAGGTGACTGAGAGTGACACTCCTCTTCCCCAGTCCACAGCACACTCAGGAAAAGTGTGGAGCACAAGGCGGAGAAGCAGAGGTCCGGTCTGTGGTGGTGTCTGCTGAGCACGTCATCAAAGCTTGTCCTGATGGGGCCCCCAGAGCGACCTCTTCAGCTCACCCAGGCCCTGCGCTCGGGCTGCAGGTGCAGAGCAGCGAGGCGCCCTGCCTGAGGAAAGGAAGGAGTGCAGACCTGCACGGGCCACCAGGGCTCCAAATTCACCACTGTCTGACCGCCCAGACCCGCCCATCCTGACGAACTGCCACAATCTCATTAGATATTTGAAAGACGAGATTAGAGGTCATACTTGAAGTTTCTGTTACTCAGAGATCTCAGGTGGAAAAGCTTCCGAGGTACATGACTTGTCTGGCCCTGGGAACAAGGCCACACTCTCCAGAGCACCGGCAGGAGACGAAGTCCAATGGTGCCCTCCTGGTCACCCCATCAGGCCAGTGCCCACACAGTGAGGGCCAATACAGGAATCCCAGGACCATCCAGAAAGCTGTGGCCTGGACCAGAATCCAGGTAACATTTGGGTCCCCTATCTTAATGCAATTTGCTAAAATAAAAACTGAGAGTCACGGGTCTTCATGCCTGCTGTCCCCTCTGTCTAGAACATTCCTACCCAGATGTCTGCTTTGCTCCCTCACCACCTCTGGTCTTTGCTCCCCGACCCTCGCCCGCTGACACTGTGGCACCATGCCCACACACCCAACTTTTATCGCTCACCATCCCATCACCCCATCTAAGAGTCCCCGGTCTCTTCCTGCTTTACCCACTGATGTATCCTGAGTGCTGAGAACCATTCTGGATGTGTAACATGCTCTAAGTACATGATGAATGCACCTGCAGTTTGGTGAAGGCCGATCTCAGATGTGCCCAGATAATCTTCCCTTGGCTCTCAAGAATAATTTAGGATGTCCAACTCCAGAAAAAACTGACAAACATGCCCTGGCATGAGTGGTCCACTGGACTGAGTGCCGGCCTGCAAACCAAGGGGTTGCTGGTTCGATTCCCAGTCAGGGCACATGCCTGGGTTGCAGACCAGGTCCCCAGTAGGGGGGGCGTGCGAGAGGCAACCACACACTGATGTTTTTCTCCCTTTCTCCTTCCCTTCCCCTCTCTCTAAAAATAAATGAATAAAGTCTTTTTTAAAAAAATGGCAAATAGGACTAAGCTCACACCTGCACAATTATGTTTAAATATGATTAAACAACTACATTTGGACTGCTTCTGTATTACTGCTAAATAAAATCCAGTTTTTAGAAACTTTTATTGCACCACCGTCGGCAACAAAGTCCATCCCAGTCTCGTGAGCCGGCGCACGGGTTCCGATCAGCTGGCTCTCTACAGGCATCTCTGGATGAGCGAGCCCACGAGCACCGCAATGCCAGCTAGGACAGCATCGAAACGACTTGGGTCTGGTGTCTGGGATGGCTCGAAGACAGAAGCCAATACAGCCGTGCTACTTCTGCACCCCAGGAACAGGAAGGAAGAGATGTTAATGGGAGCCCCCCTACTGCAGAGTCAGAACTGAGCAAATCCAGAAGGGCTTCACACGTCGTCACACCTGCCTCCCACGCTCCAAGTTCGAACTCGGAGGCAGCACCCCCCTCTGGCACAGCGGTATCTCTTGCAGGCACCCTTTTCCACTGTGGTCACTAGCCCTGGCAACAACACACCCTTGCTGTGGGAGCAGTGCCGGGAATGTTTTGCTGCAGCTTGTAGTTTAGCATGTTTGAACATCTGGACTGAACTGGCCAGACTCTGTCGAAACTCACCGAGCAGACAATTACTACTTCAAATGTGACACTGAAACTTTTTATTTAAAGATTTTGTTTATTCATTTTTAGAGAAAGGGGAAGGGAGGGAGAAAAAGAGAGACACACACATTGATTGGCTGCCTCTTGCACGTACCCAACTGGGGACCTGGCCCACAACCCAGACATGTGCCCTGACTGGGAATCCAACTAGCAACTCTACAGTTCACAGGCCTACACTCAATCCACTGAGCCACATACTGAAATTTTGAGGCAACTGTAACAATTCTTGGGTACTCTGCCAGGGCATCATACTGAAATTTTGAGGCAACTGTAACAATTCTTGGGTACTCTGTCGTCTCAGCTTTGCCCAAGTTCCAGCCTCACCAGGGTCCCAGCCCCACCACCTTCCCACCACCCCATAGGCCCGCAGGGAGCCTGGGTGCTGCTGTGGCTGCGGAGCCTGAAGCTCTTCCCGGGCATCATCACAGCCGAACAGGAAAGCCCAGCCTTCTGGGACTGCCAGGCAGCCCAGGCCCCAAACAACGCCCAGAAGCTGTAGCCCACACAGGTAGCTGCCAAGAACCTTCTTATTTTGGGGGGAACACAATGGGGATTCCACAATGGTAGCAGCTCAGACCCTAAAAGGGCAGAATGGCAACCTGGGACCCAAGACCTCTCTCACCCCGGCCGTGGGCCAGCTCCCACACATGGCTCTGGCCAAGACACACAACATGGACAGCATAAGGAAGGCAGTGCAGACGGCCATGGCTTACCTGTGTGGGGTCAAGACCAAGTACCAGACCACTGGTGTTGAGTGTGGCAGCCCACTTCACCAGTACAACACGACCCATTGGCAGTAAACCCCCTCTATCACCGTCAGGGTGGTCACAAGAGCAATCACAACCAGGGTGCTGATACGCCTTGCCAGCTGGCACCTACATGAACACGATGGGCCGACACTGGTACTCGGATGCCACCCTGCAGCCAGGCTGCCAGGACACCACCACGCAGCTCACCTCCAACATGGACATTGACAGAGCCCTGGCGGAGGTTGCAAGTATGTGTGTGTCTCCCAAAGCGGTCCCAGGCCCTGAGGACCCCAGTGACTCCAGACAGAGCGGGGTCAGGATGGACAGGCCGCACCCCAGGGGGCCAGTAGGTATGGAACCCAATGGTGCTCCTGCAGGCGTCCCAGGAACCCTCTGTGACACACCTCATGGGCCTCTTTGCACTGGGGGACATGCTGTATGAGGCCCACCGAGACCCTGAGCAGGACCCAGCCCTGGTGTAGAGATGCAGAGGCAGCCTGCAGGAGCCCCCAACGTGTCTACCTCTTCGTGGAGGGGGCCACATCAACCACTGCCAACATGAGAGCTGGCACTGACTGAGACTTTTTAAAATTATGTTTTATTGTTCATGCTATTACAGTTGTCCCAATTTTTCCCCTTTTGCCTCCTTCCACCTAGCACCCCCCCACTTCCTCAGGCAATCCCCACACTGTTGTCTGTGTCCATGGGTCCTTCAGACATATTCTTTAACTAATCCCTTCACCTTCTGCCATCCAATCCTCCCCCACCTCCCCTCTGAGAACTGTCAGTCTATTCCATGGGTCCATGCCTCTGATTCTATTTTGCTCATTTATTTTGTTCATTAGATTCCGAGTGTAAATGAGATCATATGGTATTTGTCTTTGTCTGACTGGCTTATTTCACTCAGCATAATGTTCTCCCATTCTACCCATGAGTCAAAAAGGGTAAAATTTTTCATCTTTTTTTTTTACGGCCAAGTAGTATTCCATTGTGTAAGTGTATCAGAGTTGTTTTATCCACTCAGCCACTGATGCGCACTTGGGCTGTTTCCAGATCTTGGTGGTGGTAAATAACGCTGCAGTAAGCACAAGGGTGCTTATGTTCTTTTGAACTGGTGTTTCAGGGTTCTTAAAATATACTCCCCAAGTGCAATCACTGGGTCCTAACAGTTTCTTTTTTTTTTTTTAAGTAAACTCCACACTGCTTTCCACAGTGGCTGCACCAGATGCATTCCCACCAACGGTGCACAAGGGCTCCCCTCTCTCCACATCCTCGCCAGCACTCACAGTTTGATTTACTGATAATGGCAGCCATTCTGACAGGTATGAGGTGACAGCTCACTGTGGTTTTAGAGACTGTCAGTTTCAATGACGTCACTGACAAGGCCAGCCAGCTCAGACTGAGAAGGACACCCTGACCCTGTCACCGATGACCCCTCTCAGGTCTGCACTTCTGGTGGCTCCCCACTGTGTGGCAGCTCTGTTCTCGGGCTTCACAACCAGAAGCGGCCCTGGCCTGACAGCGGTGACAACCAGACCAGGCCCCTGGCGCCAACATTGGGCAACTGTGCCCCTGCTGTACGGGGCCCATGACAGCAAAAACACGGCAGTGTTCGCACATGGCCTGCGGGCGTATCTGGCACGTGGGTGTGCTGGAACAGAACGCAGCAGGGCGACCTTCGCTACCTGCCTGAAGCCTTACAACTCATGAGGCCCGATGCCTCCCATTAGCCCCACTAATGCCACATGCCCCAGGCTATCCACAGGCCTGCCGCTGGTTCTGGTGCCTGGGGAGCTGTGGCTGCTACTGCTGGGGACCTTTGTGCCCTGACTGCCCCACCTCACCCCAGGCCCCTACCCCAATACTAGGTCACTTCTCACTAATCTGGGTCCTCCACACTCCCGCCCCAAGCCTCCGGCCCCAGATCCCACACTCTGATCTTCACCTGCTGACAACAAATGAGCCTCAATGGTGACAGCACTGCCCCTCCTCTCCACAACCTCGTGATGGGGCCAAACTGGGGGGCACCCCAGAAGCCGAGGTGGTGACTTCCTGAGGGACCCCAGTTCTCCCAGGCTGCTCTAGACTCCAAGCCCCCAACCCTGGCTGCCTGGGAAAGCTTCACAGCACCTTGGGGACCACCTGAGGTCTCAGGCACATCAGGGGGTGGGGGTGGGGGTTCTATGGAAAGGGGCAGCTCCCTGTTGCCCTGCAATTGGTCCTGCAGGTGCCTCCTGGCCCAAAAGGCTGCTGTGGCCCGTGAGCCCAGGGCTGCCCCTCCTAGGGGCCCAGCGGTACCATTACGCGAGGAGGTGGGGGCACAGAATGGGGAGAAGGCTTGTCCCTAAATACTAGGCTATGGAGGTGGTCACATCCCAATGCCCATCCAGACTGACAGACCCAAAAAACACTGTGGGGGAAGCTTTGGGTGCAGAGAAGGCAGCTCCAGAGCAGCCCTTGTCCCCACCCTGAGGTCATGTGGGCACTAAGCACAGACTGGTAAACAGGAGATTCCCTGCCCTCCCTGGTCCTCTATTCTGAGAGAGACACAGGAAAAAAATCAAATAAACTGTTATACAATGTAAAAAAAATCTTATTTCTACATTTCATTTGATTCGGCCAACAAAAACTCAGTGGCTTTGAACAAGATACTATGCCTCAAAAACCTGTCTGCATGTCCAATCTAGTAAGACAGTAAGTGTGCAGGAAAATGCCTGTACTGAGTGTCATCAGAGGCAGCTGCTGCAGCAGAGCGAGGAGGGGGGCTGCACAGAGGTACAGCACTAACTCAGGCCTCAAAGCACGGCAGGACACAGTACCCAGGAACCGAAGGAGGTGGATGGGGAAGGGAAGGCAGGTGCGAGGTGGAGTGGAAAAAGGAGTGCACGCAAAGGCAGGGAGCATAGGCTGGGCAGGAGGAGGGCGCCGGAGAGCAGTGCTGTGGTGGCTGGCCTGCAGGTCTGGCAGCCCTGAGCACCACGCCCCACACCCGCACAGCAGACTGTGTGTGCTGGAGGGGTGGCTGTGAGGCCATCCTGCAGCTCCCACCAGCACCATGGGGTGCTCAGATACAGCTGGTGAATGTAACTGACACACAATTAAAATACGCAAAATATGGAAGCATACAGTAAGATAAAAATGGAATGGTATTTTTGCTTACTTGTTTTCAAATGAATAATATTTAAAACCTTTTTATATCACAAAAGAATCATGAAAAAAATTTAAGGAGGCCAGTGTGATTGAATGTACTCTTCTATTTTTTAAAATCTTGGTATGGCCCTGGCTGGGTAGCTCAGTTGGCTAGAACACTGTCCCCAATACACCAAGGATGCAGGTTTGGTCCCCAGGCAGGGCACATACATCAATCAACCAATGAATGTGTAAGTGGAACAGCAAATCCATGTCTCTCTCTCTCACCCCCCAACTCCCCACCTCCTTTAAAAAAAATCAATAAATAAAAGTTAAAAATAAAACAAAATCTTGGTATAATGCTCTGTGCTAAAACCAGAGTTTTGAGTGAGCTCAATTCTTTAGAAAGTTGATATCACTAGCAGCCTTCACTGAAAGCCCCCTCTCCTTTAGTGGCACACGGGGTCCCCGGTCCACCCTTTCTGCACTTACTAAATCGTGCTGATCAATTTCAGTCCCATCAATCATTTACCCAAGGGTTTTTGATGAAATTCAACCAGTCAATTTTCATCTTTCTCATCAGAGCTCCTTGTTCTTACCCAGAAATCAGAAGTTATCACACTTTTGTATATTTAATAAATACGTTCAAAGCTAAATGTCACAACAAGAAGCTTTAAAGCAGACTACAAGTTTCATTTCCAGGTTTAAATGTGCAGGAAGATGATTGCTTACATTATTCCTAACTCGTGCACACACACACACAAACTTATAAAGACAACTCTCTAAACATCAACTTTAAAATGTTCTCTACTCTCTAGGCAAGATGCTTTTTCAAAAAGTAACTTTCTACTCTTCGTTAAAATGTCATCTTTACCTTGAGGGGCAGGTTGTTTATTTTCTCAAAACTACTGAATTGGCTTAGGTATTTTCTACTAACAGCTACTTATTACAGGAAAGGTCAGCAAATTTAGACCATCTGTCTAAAAAAAAAAATTTACCCCCAACAGGGTACCTGACCTGCCACCCAGGCATGTGCCCTGACCGAGAATCAAACCAGCAACCTTTGGGTTTGCAGGACAGCACCCAACCCAAGGAGCCAGTCAGGGTGCCCCTCCCAAAACGCTTCTGGTCATCCTCCGCCCTATTAAACGCCTGTCTGTGCAAATCAGCTGAAGCTGCTCTGCAACCAAACCCTACAGAGATGCAGGTGAGCACCTCGGAAAGAGCTCATGCTGAAAGCACAACAAAACTTCACGCAGCAGGAGCCTGAGCAGCGCTGTGGAATTCCCAGGAGTCGTTGTTTCCCTTCTGGACGCCCAGTGTGTAAACATTCTGCTGGCTGTAAAAGCTAAACACTTTCCTTCCCTAGCATCTCCAGGCAAGATAACCACTTTAGACATGACCCACCGTTAGTAAAAGTGGGTAGAACCCCACCATCCCAGTAATCTTTGAGAGTCGATCCTCAGTATTGTTTGGGTCCTTTCCTCAACTCTGTCACGCAGCTAATGAAGAGCCCCTGCCACCACCATCCTCGTTTCATGCACTTGCATCACTGGCACTATCTTCAGTCCAGGGTTCCTTTGCAGACAACCTGACTACTTTGAGGGCCAGTTCAAATAAGGGCAGGCAGCAGAATTCGCAGGTGCGCACACTGAGCGCTCTTGAACGGCCAGGGTCTTTGACATACACGCACAGGAGCAAACCCTGCCTGGCCGCAGGAGCCCCGCAAGACTCAGGACTCTGGAACACAGAGTAGTGGTGGCCCTCGTCTGGACCCCCACACCAAGTGTCCATGAAGTGTGATGTCTCACTGGAAACGCAAGGACCAACACGTTCTCTCGCAGCATCAGGGAGCATCGCCTTTAAAGCTCACCACAGTTTAGAGACCCCTGCAGCTTGTGACCGAAGGAGTGGCAACCACAAAATCAAAAAGTTGGAAAAGATCTTCAGGGTCACCTACCAAAATCTTATCTGACAGATGAGGAAACTGTGCCCAGGGCACAGACACATCCAGCTGGCCTGCAATCTTAAGACAAAAGTTTCTTTTGAGAAATTAGCTGGCACACAAAGCAGTAACAACCTAAACACGGTTTTGTGATCTAGAAAGATGACTTCGGTCTGAGCGTGAACAAGCAGTTATCTCCCACAGGTGAGGGGAAACAAGGCCTCAACCGCCATCCTGGTGAACACAACCACACCGCAGGACTCCCTGGCCAACCACTGCAGTTTCTGACTGCCATTAGCAATGTCCACCAATGCAGGCTAAGCACATCACGGGTAATTCTGGCTGTGAGACAAAGAACTGGACACAGAATCACCTGCATCAAGGTGAGTGTTTCCATGCAGGAGTAAGTGAGCTCACCAAGCCAAGAGGGTAAGCAAAGCCTTAGTCAGAAGGAGAACCGGGACAGGCCACAGAAGGCCAGCAGGACAGCTCCAGGGAAGGAGCAGTGAATAAGCAGCTGGCTCAAAGGGTCAAAGGGCACCAGGACAGCCTGGCTGGCCTGCTCAGAGGGCTGGGTATCACCCACAAAGCAAAATGTCTCTGGTTCAGTCCCAGTCAGGGGTCAGAGCACACACAGAGGCGGCTGATTGAGGATTCTCTCTTACATCAGCACTTCTCTCCCTTTTTCCCTCCCTTCCTCTCTTCCTAAAAAAAATACACATAATCTTTAAAACACACAGCAGGGATGAACACAGCTACAGGACGCAGTAAGAGCAGTAAGAGGACGATCACTAGTCAGCTCTAGGAGGGTGAATGAGAGGGAAGATGAAAGCTGGGTCAGGGAGTAAAACTGGGGTTGAGGCGGGAGGGAGCAGAAGCACCAGTACTGCCTAGTGTTATTAAGCAGAATTTCAAGTCATTTGGTAACAACAGCCAGAGAAAAGTCAAACGGAAGGGTTACTTAATTGGTTAAGCAAAGTCAAGAGAAGGACTGAGAGGGAAGGAAAGAGGGGAAACTCAAAATCTGAAGGCTGAAGAAAATAACCCAACACAGGAGGAAAAATTCGAGACCGAGGAGAAAAAAGAGAGAGGTTTTTAAGAGACCCCGAGCCCGGCTGGTGTGGCTCAGTGGACTGAGGGCTGGCCTGCAAACCAAAGGGTCATCTGTTCGATTCAGGACACGTCCCTGGGTTGTGGGATGGGTCCCCAGCTGGGGGGCACGAGAGGCAGCTGATCAATGTGTCTCTCACACATCCATGTTTCTCTCCCTCTTTATCCTTTCCTCCCCATCTCTTTAAAATAAATAAACAAAATGTTTAAAAAAAAAAAGAGAGAGAGAGATCTCAAGATAACAGACTCACATAAATTTTGCAGTGAGTTTCCACGGGTTGACAGAGTTGGCCAAATCTGACAGGTAAGAACTCCTGGAGTATAGGACTAACTTTGGAAAAAGGACAGCTGCTGTCTTCCAAATTAGAGGACAAAGCAGACAACAGGTTTCCGAGGAAAGGAGAGGAGGGTGGCACTGCAGAAGCCCCTGCTGAGTGGTGACGTTTCCTGAGCGTGTCCGAGGTGCCCAGAAAGCTGCAGAGCGTGGTTTTGAGGACATCCCAATAACCCCCCAGGCACGATCCAGTCTAAACCCTGCAGCTGAGCTAAGGACAGGCACCAGGGGACCCAGAAGGAAGGCAACAGCCTGGTCAAGGACGGGAGGGCACGCCTCCCACAGGAGCAGAGCACGGCCTCCTGTTAGAAAGCACAACTTCAGTGGGCAGAGAGGGAGCGACACTGCGCAGGGGGCCGAGCACCAACAGAGCCCAGGCGAGGCCACGTTCCACCCCGTTACGCAGGATGCCCCACAAAGCAGTATACGACCGCTACGGTGGTGCTGGACACAGGTGGCCCCAGACGGAGCACTAGAGCGGAAGGAAGCCAACTCGGAGGGAGAGCGCCTCTCCAATGGCCTGAGCCCAGCAGACAAGGCGCAGTGAGAAGAGCTGGTGCAGGTGTCACCACAGAGCAGAGCCCCCAGGTGTAGGCGGGGGCGGGGGGGCTGGAAAGGGTGGAGGACAGGGCAGCCAGGTCAGAGAAAACATGCAGACCAGGTGAGTGGGAGGACCAGGTTAACAGGAGGGTTTTCTTAACTCGCATCACTACTGAAAAATGACGAAGTGCCACCAGAGGTGGAAAGGGGAAAGAGGGAACACTGACTAGGACAATTAAAGGAGTTTTTCCAACTCAACTCTTTGGGCCTCAGTTTCCCCCACTAGCAAATACTGTCTCAGCAATAAGTATGTGTTCTGTTGTTGTCGAGTCCAGTTCTCAAGTTTTATGAGTCCATGGCCGGCCCGTTCCCACACTCCCACTGGAGTAGAGGGAGTCCTCACTGGACAGCACCAGTGGGTTCTTGGGAACTGTGACTTTATGTGACACAACATACGATGAAACCAATTTTACCCTAGGCTAATTCATATAAACAAGTTAAGTTCCCACAGAATATTTCTGGTCACAAAAATACCAAACTTCTAAGTAAAGACCCAAAACACTTCTACTATTAAGTTTTAAAAATCAAAATGAACTGTATACACATTTACAAAAGATAATAAAAACAAGAGCAAGCATTATTTTCTAACCTGTGGATTCCAATTCAGGGTCCAGGGCAAACAGTCCATCCCAACAGCTCAGGGCGCAAGGTGGGACCCGCCCCAGGCTGGACGCCCTTCTGTGGCAGGGCCACCTGCGCCCGCCCCCATACTGGGACCATGTGGGCACGCCGACCGCCTCCTGGGCAGGTGGTTGGGATGCGGGAGGAAACCGGAGGGCTCAGAGAAAGCCCACAAAAATGTGGGAACACGTGTGCACTTTACTCAGACGGGGGCCTGGCTGGGAACCCACCTCTCCCAGCAACACTGTAACTTGATGATGCTGTAGAATGCCGAGGTGCCTGAGGGCCCCGTGCGGTGTGGGCACCCGCAGACCAGTGAACAGGACAGCTGGCTTGCGGTCTGTGGAGGATAGGCCCCAGCTGCACTGACTGGCTGACAGACCTCGCCTTCCTTCCAACCTTGTTGAAAACCGAGATATGACTGACATATAATTTATTTAAAGGAAGGGGGAATGTCAACAATTTAAGCCAGCCAGTAAGTGATGCTGTTTTTTGTGCTTGTAAAAGCAGAAAACCATGGCGGCACTGTAAGCACGATCAAGAATTCCCGTATGGAATTTCTTCATCAGAGGCGACCAGACTGACAGCTTGGGCACGGGGCTGGTGACTCTCCTCCAGGCTGTCCCAACCGTTGGCGGGTGGGGAGGGGGGGGCGGCTGTGCTGACAGGCCCCTCCCTCCCAGCAGCCTCTAAAGAGCGGCAGCCTGGAGCTGCACTCTCAGCAGGAACATGGAGAGAAGGGTGGTCTGCCTGGCTGGGCTGCTTTCACCACACATGAAAAGTTGCCAAGCATTTCTACAGAAAAGAATCAGATTGTAGGAAAGTATTAAGTGACTAATAATTTCACTGAATTTTAGCATACGTATAAAATTACTACCATACTTTAAACATGACTATTAATTAGCTTTTGTACGCTTCCTTCAGGAAAATAAAAATTAGTCTTCCCATTTCACAGATAAGGTACCTTAGAATAAAAATTAGCCCTGGCTGGTCAGTGGAATGAGCACCGGCCTGTGAACAGAAAGGTCACCTACTCAATTCCCAGTCAGGGCACATGCTTAGGTTGGGGCCCAGTCCCTGGTTGGGGGGGTGCCAGAGGCAACTTCATTGTTTCTCTCTCACATCAGTGTTTCTCTTTCTCTTTCTTCCCTTGTCTTAATTAATTAATTAATTAATTTTTTAAAAAAAGAATAAAAAATAAAATTCTGGGCCACAAAATGTAATGTGGGTTCTAGACTCCATTCTGGACAGAAACAGTGTATCAACAGAAAATTGAGTGAAGTCCAACATAAATCTACAGTTAATAATGTTGCAGCAATTTTTTTAAAAGATTTTTATTTATTTATCTTTAGAAGGGAAGGGAAGGAGAGAGGGAGAGAAATATCAATGTATGTTTGCCTCTTGCACATCCCTTGCCAGGAACTGGCCTGCAACCCAGGCATATGCCCTGACTGGGAATCGAACCATAATCCTTTGGTTCGCAGGCCCACACTCAATCCACTGAGCTACACCAGCCAGGGCTACGTTGCAGCAATTTTAATTCCTTCATTTTGAGAAATATAACACACTCACGTACAATACCAACACCAGTGAAAGTGGCTGAAGGGAACATTAGAACTGTCTATATTTACTTGGAAAATTTTCTGTAAGTCCAAAATTATTTCAAAATAAAAGCTTATTTTAAAAAAAGCTCCTGGGCCATGAATTAAATTCCCCAACTTCTCATTCAGTTTCTGGATATAAGTAATATTGTCCTGAAAACATCTGAGATAAAAACATTGTCTGTACTCTACAAATACATGTAAAAAAGTAATTTTCACAAGAAACATGATAATTTGATGCCACAAACATTTTGGAATTCCTCTTAAGGCAGTTCAGAAACTGCACCTGATCCCCGCAGCATAAAAGTATACATGCTGCAGGCTCACACGCTGTGAGTCATTCAACTCCCACTGACGCTGGTCAGACTCCCTCCAAAATAAAGGCAGCCTGCATCTCTGTGAGCGGGCTCCGGCAGGTGAGCTCGGAAACCTGAAGATCAGAAAGTCCCGTAAGGAGGGCTGTGCAATGCGACAAAGTCCGCACACCAGCACCAAACAGCAACTCGATCAGCAATTCGGCTAGGAAGACCTCGGTAAGTGTATTCCACACAAGCATTATGATTAGAGGTGGAAATGTAAATGTAATGACTCATGAAAAGTAAACAAGCATCTATCAAGAAATCCACTTCAAATAAAATTATGTGGGTAGGTAAAAGCAAAAGGATAGAAAAAGCCATACCCTGTATATGCCAATTAAAGAGAAAGTTGGCATGGCTGTCATCACCAAAGTAAACTTCAGAACTAAGAAAGCTGCCAGGAATCAGGGGGACGTAAATTAAACGACAAAAAGGGCCAATGCACCCAGAAGACAGAATGATCTTAAATATTTATGCACCGCACAACAGAATTTCAAAGATGCAGCAAAACCTCAACAAACTGAAAGGGGAAAACGAGAAACCCACGCTGTGGTCGGAGACCTCTCTCAGCAGCAGACAGACTGGCACACAAGAGTTGGCCAGACAGAGACCTGGGGAAGGAAGGATGACACTGAACAAAGCATCTCCGCACTCCACTCGATATGCGCGTGCCCATGTGATGTTCACCGACACAGCTCAGGAAAGTTACACAAAGCACATTCTCTGACCACACCGGAATTAGACTGGAACTCAGGGACAGAACGCTTAACAGGAAATATCAAACAACATACTTCTAAATAACCCATGAGTCAAAGAGGTGATTCGAGGGAAATCACAATATTTTAAGCTGAATAAAACTGAAAGTATAACACACCAAAACTTGTGGGGTGCCACTAAGGCATGGCTTAGAGGAAAGTTATGGCACTGAATATGTAATTAAGAAAAAAATATGGTTTCAAATCAATAGTCCAAGATTCAAACTTATGAAATTAGGAAAAGAAAAACCACAACAAACACAAAGCAAGCAATAATGCAAACGTAAAAAAAATTCAATGAAATCAAAACAAAACAAAAAAAGAACATCGAGAAAAAAAATCAACGAAACGAAAAGCTGTTCTTTAAAAAGAATAAAAACTTGCCCTGGCTGGTGTAGCTCAGTGGCTTGAGCGTAGGCCTACGGAGCAAAGGGTCGAGGGGTCCAGTTGTGGCCATGTGAGAGGCAACCACACACTGATATTTCTGCCCTTCTCTCCCTCCCTTCCCCTCTCTTTAAAAAAAAAAAATAAATAAAATCTTAAAAAAAAAAGAATAAAAACTTAAGGAAACTCCAGCAACATTGGCAGGGAAAAAAAACCGGTAAGACAAATTACCAGTGTCAGAAATAAAAGAACATAAATTCAAAAACTTAGATGAAATGGACAAATTATCTGAAAAGTAAAAACTACTATAAAAAATAAAATAATAATTCCTAATTTACGTCATGAGGCCAGCATTATATCGCTACCAAAACCATGCAAGGACAACAGAAAACCACTCAGCTATACAAATACATATACACCATGAAAACGGATTGAACAGTGCTCAACAAAATGCTAGCACAGTGAGTACGGCAATTTAAAGGAGCAGTACACCATGACTGAGCAGGGTTTATTCCAGGAACGCAAAGCTGGTTCAACAGCCGAAACTCAATATTGTGATCCACCACATTATTGGGCTAAAGAAAAAACATGATCATATCAACTGATTCAAAAAAAGCATTTGAAAAAATCCAACACCCATTAATAAAAACTCTCAGCAGACTAAAAACAGAAACTTCCTTAACCTGATAAAAACCTACAGCAGACATCATACTCCATGGTAAAAGACTGAATGTTCCCCTCCAAATCCAGAAATGAGGAAATTATACTAAAGCCTTAGTCAGTGTAATAAAAAAGGTGAAGAAATATAAGACAGACAAAAATGGAAAACAAGGAAAATATCACTATTCACAGACATGACTGTGTACACCAAAAATCCTAATGAATCCACACACAAAAAAACCCCAGAATATAAGATTTTACTAAGATCAAAAGATAGAAGGTGAACACCCAAAAAACACTAATGAAAGAAATCAAAACTTTATTTTATGTCAAATATATCTCAATTAAAAAAATACTGCGGAGCCCTGGCTGGTGTGGCTCAGTGGATTGAGTGTCAGCCTGTGAACCAAAGTGTTGTCAGTTCGATTCCCAGTCAGGGCACAGGCCTGGGTTGAAGTCCAGGTCCCCAGTAGCAGGTGCACAAGAGGCAACCCCACATTGATATTTCTCTCCCTTTCCCCTCTCTAAAAATAAATAAATAAAATCTTTTAAAATATATTAGGGAAACTCCAATTAAGATGGCCACTTAGAGTAAACACAGTTTGGCTCCTTGCACAACCACATCAAAATTACCACTAAACTACAGAACCATCATTCAGAACCATCAGAAATTGTGCAAACTGGAAGTCCTATGAAGATGGAATTACAGAAGCCGCACTGAGGGGCGGAGGTGCAGAATGGGCTGGTCCCACACCTACACGTGGTGGGTAAAAATCAGGAGGGATATCTCAGGAGCAAAGGGTACCAGCCCCACACCAGAACCCCCAGCCCAGGGCTCCAGTGGCAGAAGAGAAGTCCTCACAACTTCTGGCTGCAAAAACCATCAGGGATTGAGGCTGCGAAGGAAGTTCTGGAGTCCCAGGCAGTTCCCTGTAAAGGGAACAAACACAGGCGTACTAGGATTCACCCTCTCTGAGCTCCAGTGCCTGGGCAGCAAACTGAAAGGCATCAGGGATGTACAGGGACGAACTGAATTGCCTGGCATCAGGCGAGCGCTGGGGTGGGAGCAGCCTTCACCCAGACAGAGGTGCTGGCAGAGGCTGCTGGTCCTTTCAGAGCCCTCCCCACAAAGAGCCACAGGGTCAACAGGAAGGGGCCATTTCTAAGACTCTACCAACCTGTCTCACAGGGTTTGCCCTGCCCTGGTGATTCCCTGAGACCCTGCCCCACACAACTTTAGGGTCCACCCCAGCTGTTTCCAGGGGATTTTCTGCACAGTTTGCCTCTGGCCCCTGCTTCAGATTTTCCTGAGTCAGGGTGTCAAACTCATTGTCACCAGGGGCCACATCAGCTTTGAGGCTGCCTTCAAAGAGCCAAATGAAGTTTTAAGGCTGTGTAAATGTACCTACTCCTTAACTAGGGGCAAGGGCTCGGTTCTGCTGCCCAGCAGAAACAAGGTGCTGGGCCAGATTCAACAAGATGGAGGGTTGGGCTTGGCCCATGGTACTTGTGTTTGCCACCTGTGTCCTAGACTCTGCCCAGCAAGTGGCATCCAGCCTTAGTGAACCCTGCACTCTCCCTAAGGCACAAGTTGCAAACACAAACCCGCAGGCCAAACCCAACCCTCTGCCTTGTTCTATCCGGCCTGGCACTTTGTTTCTACCCAGTGGCTGCACCCAGCTCCCGCTTAACTGTGAAGGAGTAGTTACATTTACACAGTCCTGAAATTACACTCAGCCCTCTGAAGGCAACTGAGAGGCTGATGAGGCCCCCCGTGGAAACGAGTTTGACACCCCTGCCCTAAGAGGTGCCAGGCCCAGCAGCAGCAGCAGCAGCAGCAGCCAGCCTTGGCTCACAGCTTGGCCTGGCCTGGGCCCCTCCACACTCAGCACACGTAGTGGCCACCTGCAGATCCCTCTGTAGCTCCTGCTGGGTGGCCCCCAGCAGGGCACGGGCAGCGGCTGACCTTGGATGTGCCAACAGCAACCAAGGCTGGACTACAGCAGGTGCACACAGCCCACATGGCAGGCACGCCTCGAGTGCACAGCTTGGGTGACAGGGGAGGCTGTGCCACTGGACCCTACACAACACCTGCTGCATTGGGCCACACTACCAAGCCTGGGGGACGTAGCAGCTCTACTCACACACAGAAGCAAGCACAGGGAGGCTGCCAAAGTGAGCAGACGAAGGAACACGGCCTGAGTGAAAGGATGGGCCAGAACTCCAGGAGTAGCTCCACAAAATAGAGGTGAGCAACCCGTCAGACGCAGAGTTCAAAGCACGGGTGATCAGGACGTTCACAGAACTTAGTGAGGACTTCAGGAGCATAAAAAACCCAGTCAGAAACGAAGCATACACTAGCAGAAATAAAGAACAACTTACCAGGAATCAACAGTAAGTGGATGAGGCTGAGAATCATATCAGCTATTTGGAACACAAAGAAAAAACAACTAATAAGATCAGCGAGAAGAAAAAGGAATCCAAAAAATGAGGATAGTATTAAGCAGCCCCTGGGACAGCTTCAAGAGGTCCAACATTTGCCTCACAGGAGTGCCAGAAGCAGAGGAGAAAGAGCAAGAAATTGTAACTCTATGTGAAAAAAAAGATGACAGAAAACTTCCCTAATATGGTGAAGGAAACAGACATGCAAGTCCAGCAAGCACAGAGTCCCAAACAAGTTGGACCAAGAGGCCCACTCCAAACCACATCTTAATTAAAATGCCAAAGGTTAAAGATAAAGAGAGAATCTTAAAAGCAGCAAGAGATAAGGGAGACAGTCACCTACAAAGGAGTTCCCATCAGACTGTCAGCTGATTTCTCACAACAGACCTTACAGGCAAGAAGGGGCTTGAAAGAAGTATTCCAAGTCATGAAATACAAGGACCTACATCCAAGACTGCTCTATCCAGCAAAGCTTTCATTTAGAATGGAAGGGCAGATAAAGAGCTTCCCAGGCAAGAAAAAGATGGAGTTCATTATCACCAAGCCCTTATTACATGAAACATTGAAGGGTCTTCTTCAAGAAGATCAAAACTATGAATAAAATGGCAACAGACTTTCCAAAGAACCGACAGGATGGCACAAGCGGAGCAGAAGCAGTGGCCCTTCCGCAAGCTCACCTACCGCAGCGCTGCAGGGCTGATCTGGCCCAGCTGCTGACACTCCTAGAAGCAGCTGCTGTGGCTCCACGGCGCTGGGCAGCCCCGGGCAAGCCACCTGCAGAGGAAGCAGCACTCATGGCCAAAGCACCTGCGAGAGGCCAAGAAGGACTTGCTGCCCAATGAAAAGCCTGAAGAGGTGAAGACCCACCTGCGGGACACAACCAGACTGTCAGAGATGGTGGGCATGTACAATGAGAGGACCTTCAGCCAGGAGGAAATCAGGCCGGAGACGATGGGCCACTACCTGTGCGAGTTCTCCATCGCCTACAGCCGGAGAAGCACAGCCAGCCAGCACCGGGACCGCCCAATCCTCCCACTTCATCCCTCTCAAATAGCCGAAAAAAGCACGGACTTACTTAAAAAACAAACAAAAAAACCCCCCACAATAAAATAGCTTTAAAAACGTATCTATCAACAACTGAATCTAAAAACAATACAAACAAAGAAGCAGAACAGAAACACAATCATAGATACAGAGAACACTTTGATGGTTGCCAGGGGTCTGGGTGAAAAAGGTGAAGGGACTAAGAAGTACAAACAGGTAGTTACAGAATAGCCATGGGGATGCAAAGTCCAGCACAGGAAATAGAGTAGCCAAAGAACACACATGCAGAACCCACGGACGTGGAAAACGGTGTGGGGACCACCTGAGCGAGTGGGGCAGGGGACAGATGGGGGGAACAAAGTGGGAAAAATTGGGACAACTGTAGTAGCATAATCAATAAAAAATAATTCTGAGCCCTGGCTGGTGTAGCTCAGTGGATTGAGCGCGGGCCTGCGAACCAAACGACTGTGGTTCGATTCCCAGTCAGGGCACATGCCTGGGTTGTAGGCCAGTTCCCAGCGGGGGATGCACGAGAGGCAGCCATACACTGATGTTTCTCTCCCTCTCTCCTTCCCTTCCCCTCTAAAGATAAATAAATAAAAATCTAAATAATAATAATAATAATAATAATAATAATAATAATTTTGAGCCCTGGCTGGTATAGCTCAGTGGATTGAACACGGGCTGCGAACCAAAGTGTCGCCAGTTCGATTCCCAGTCGGGGCACATGCCTGGGTTGAGGGCCAGGTCCCCAGTGGGGGCCAAGTGAGAGGCAACCACACATGGATGTTTCTCTCTCCCCTTCTCCCTCCCTTCTCCTCTCTCTAAAAATAAATAAATAAAATCTTTTTTAAAAAAAGAATAGTTTAACTATTAAAAAGTAATAATAATTTTGAAAAATTGATGATCAAATAGATGCATACCATGTTCATGGATTAAAAGAGTTAACATAGTAAATATGTCAATTCTCCACAAAACTGAGCTATGAGATTTAAGGCTATTCTAATTAAATCCCAGAAGAATTATTTGTAGATATAGGCACACTGATTCTAAAATGTATCTTTTTTTTATATATGTTATTGATTATGCCATTACAGTTGTCCCATTTCCCCCCTTCATTCCCCTCCACCCTGTACACCCCCTCCCACCCACACTCCCCCTCTTTAGTTCATGTCCACGTATCATAAGTTCTTTAGCTTCTACATTTCCCACACTACTCTTGCCCTCTCCCTGTCTATTTTCTCCCCACCATCTATGCTACTTATTCTCTGTACCTTCTCCCCACCCTCTCCTCCCACTCCCGTTGCTAACCTTCCATGTGACCTCCATTTCTGTGGCTCTGCTCCTGTTTCAGGTGACCGCTTAGTCTGCTTTTGTTTTAGGTGTGGATGTTAATAACTGTGAATTTGCTGTCATTTTACTGTTTGTATTTTTTATCTTTTTTCTCAGATAAGTCCCTTTAACATTTCATATAGTAAGGGCTTGGTGATGATGAACTCCTTGAACTTGACCTATCTGAGAAGCACTTTATCTGCCCTTCCATTCTGAATGAAAGTTTTGCTGGATAGAGCACTCTTGGATGTAGGTCCTTGTGTATCATGACTTGGAATACTTCTTTCCAGCCCCTTCTTGTCCGTAAGGTCTCTTTTGAGAAGTCAGCTGACAGTCTGATGGGACCTCCTTTGTAGGTAACCGTCCCCGTATCTCTTGCTGCTTCTAGAATTCTCGCCTGCATTTTAATCTTGGCTAATGTAACTATGATGTGCCTTGGTGTGTTCCT